>PVKS010002582.1:0-38881 GCA_004027875.1 Aplodontia rufa | reverse complement strand
TATGGTTATCTTAAAAAATGTTTTTATATCTGTTTAATATATTGGAACATAGGTATGCAGGAATTCATGTGTCATTTTTATTGGATTTTAAGTAATTTCTAATAGTTTACCCTGAAATTAATAATTTTTGACATTTTTAATATTGTAATAATAGTCAACCTGCCTTCACAAGCAGATATTAGTTTTGTGAATATGATTATAAATCAGAACACATACTGTAAAACTTTACTTCTATAATGAATTTAAAAATTTTGATATTTGACTGATGATTTGAATCTGAGTGGCAACTCAATCAGATATGTAATCTTAGATACCAATTTTCTGATCTATGAAACAAGTGAGATAATATATGACATCCCTAAAACATGATGCTTCTAAATTATTAAATTCTATTCATAGTTTTTAAAGAATTATATTTAAGGATCAGCATAATTTTTTCTGATTCTAGGAAATTCAGACAGTATAAAAGTACAACAAATAAAATATACATCTCCTATAACATTACCACTTAGTAGTTAATTGATTTAAATATTTTCTTGTATTTCTTCCCAGTCTTTTTTCTATGTATGTGCATATGTGTTTGATACTAATAAAGAAAAAACTGTACATATTTGAACTACATGTTTTATTTAACTTTAATCTATTATATTACTGTTTATTAGTGTTATTAGAAAGAATGACTTTAAAAATGCTTTTATTGGTAGAAAGCATGTCTTTTAATAATGAGTTATTGTACCATCTTTGGAATTTAAAAAGTTGTTCATTTATTTTTGGGCTTTTAATTCCCACAATTTTGCAATAATGCAGGGCAGAATTCCATTCTTGTGAATCAAGTATCTATGTGTCTCCAGGTCTTAATTTCTTAGGACAGATGATCCCTTGTCAAAGAGTTTTCTCCCCTCTATCAAATGGTGTTGAACATTTCTTCCAGGTATATTCTAGCATATTGCCATTTTACATTCTTCACAGCATTCATTATTCCCTGAAATTTTCTTTATCATTGATTACTCTTACTTTTTCTTGTCTGTCTTCCCTTCCTTCAGAGGAAGAGGAATTTGGTCTCTGCAGTGATCCTCATGCCCAGAACGGTTGCTGGAATGTTGTAGAGGTCCATGATGGTAGGCACTGGCTCTCAGGCCAGGCTACCTGGTTTCAAATCCTCATTTGACCGTCTATGTGATATGTCACTTTACATCCTTTTGCCATTTTCTTGCCCCTAAAATGAAGGTAATAATAACCCTGACCACACAGAGAAGCTGTGAGGATTAAATGAATTAGTACAATAAAGTATTTAGATGAGAAGCTAACACATGATAAAAGCATAGAGATCTTCATCATATGTGCCAGGCATTCTGCTAAGTACTTTGTAAATGATAACTCGCTTGATTCCCACACCAAACTCTCCATCATTATTTTAGTTTTCACATCAGGAAACTGAAGTATGGAGAGGTTAAATGAGTTGCCAAAGGTTACTTAGTCCATGAGTGGCAGAGCCAAGATTTAGACCCCAGTAATCTGCTCCAGATTTCACACTCTCTACCGTAACCTCATATGCCCCAAAGCACTTGATAATTACTAGAGTAAGAGCTCAGTACATGTCAACAGTGAATGAAAGAAAATCTCATTCATTTCTCAGGATTTAGTTCTAGTACTGGATTTACTTAATATATGGTTAGAGAAAAAAATGATGTGCATATCATAATGAGTAGTTTAAAACTATTAATATATACTTCAAAAGATGCTAGTAGTAAGGAAACATGTTTAGACATTTGATGTCCCAGTGCCAGGCTCACATGGTACACCATTGTGCTCAGGGAATATTTAATAAAAGTGTAAATAACAAGTGATTTCTAAAAGGGTTATATCAGTATATAACATCACACAAAAGGCAGAAGGATATTTATTTCACCAGGCCCTTTTTGAAAACAACCACCATAATTTTCTTTTTTAATTTTATGGATAAAACAGTTTCTAATTTTTTTCATTAGCATCTCTGTCTTTCTTTGAGTTACTTAATTTAACAAATATTAGTTGTCTACTGTGTTTTAGGCACTAAAATATCTACTGTGTTGTACATATTGTAAATACAGTGATTAATGAGAGCTCTGAACAAGACTCACTTACCTGCCTCATAGGTGTGTTATGACAATTAAATAATATGGTTAAATGTCTTAGAAAAATGCACCAAGATAGAGATAGGGGCAGGCAGGTAAAATTGTGTAAATGTAACTGGAGAACTAGGGAGATATTGGTTGGGATTTATCATCCTTAAGGATGGAGTGGCTCTGGTGAACATCTCAGGCTTTCATGTGAACACTTTTAATAGCATCATCTTTAAGGTAAAGGCTACATTTGGGGGAGTAAGGACAAACAAGAAAGAGATGAGTCCTCACAGTGACAGAAATCTAGCCATGACAAGAACAAGGTGATCAATTTTACTCTGTATTAGAAGAAATAAAATTCTTTCTGGAAATAAACAAGGTCATCTGGAACCTAATGTTCAGCATGTAATCACAAATCACTAAGCAGGTCAAGAAACAAGATCAGATAGATGAAAAGCAACAATAAGAAAGGAGTAACAAAAACAAAATCATTGATGAATCATAAATTGAAATTATTAGACTATTACATGACCATTATTAACATATGTAACAGGGCTGGAACCCATAAAACTGAATCAACAGAGAGGGTACATTTATGGATAAGTGAGGTGAAATCCAAATAAAATCTGGAGTTTGTTATTAGTAATATACCAGTGTTGGTTCCTTAGTTTTGACAAACGTATCATGATAATGTAAAATGGTAGCAATTGGGCAAACTGGCTGAGGGCTTTTAAAGAACTCCCTGTACAATCTGTGCAACTTTCATGTATACCTAAAATTACTTACCTACCATATTTTCCAAACCATTAAAATATAAAGTCCATGAAAGCAGGGATTTTTTTGTTTGTTTTAATGGTTGCTATTTGATGGCTGCTATTTGCATGGTACCTTGGGCAGTGTCTGACTCAAAGGAGGTAGTCAATAAATACTTGTGAATTAAGGTAGTCTTTATGTATGTATTTTGTTTCATTTTTATTGACTTTAATTACTTTTATAATTTTATTTATTCTACTTGTTTTTGGTTTATTCTATTCTTGTTGTAAAGTTTTGAGTTTGATGCCTAGATAATTGATTTTTATAGTTTTGTCTTTTCCAAAATATAATCTGAAACCCTTAAATTATGAATTTCTGCATTATTGTAATTGTAATTTTATTTTATTTTATTTTTTGGTACCAGGAATTGTGCTCATTGACTCTTAACCACTAAGTCACATCCCCAGCCCTTTTATTTATGTTTTATTTTGAGACAAGTTCTTGCTAAGTTACTCAGGGCCTTGCTGAGTTGCTAGGCTGACTTTGAACTTGTGATCCTCCTGCCTTAGACTCCCAAGCCTCTGGTATTACAAGCATGTACCACATGCCGAGCAGCATTATTATAATCTTAATATGAAATATTTCTTACTGTACAATTGTAAATATTTTATAATTGACTTTAGAATTTCTTTTTTTGGGTTTTGTTATTTTGCACTAGATCCACCCTGTAAATATTCTTAAATATACATTTCAACCACTGTTTTCTGCTCTTTTTGCTGCTCATTAAATCTCTCATGTAGGTGCCAAAATCATATATAAACAACTTTATAAAAAATTTAAAAAAAGAATTTCTTTTTTGACTAAAAGTTGTTTAGATTGAATTTTTCAGAATTTCCAAATAGACCAAAGTGTCTTTAATAATCTTTTGTCATTGATTCCTAATAATAATTAATGACCTACTGCTGGGACTCTATCTTGTTAGGGCACTCACAACTATACACTTACTGCAAATTTCAACACTTTATAGAGAAAGGTTGGAGAAGGTCAAGTTCAATCTCCACTCACCATTTGATGTCCTCTGCCATGTTATGCTTCAGCAAGAAGACCCTTACCAGACGCCAACACCATGCTCTTGGACTTCCAGCCTTCAGAAGCATGTGCTAAATAAACCTTTATTCTGCATAAATTATTCAGTCTGTGGACTTCAGCTTTAGCAATAGATAATGTACTAAGGCTACATCATTCTACCTTGGACTGCCAGTTTGCAGAGACTCCCTCTTTATCTTGAGTAGGCTTGGATATTCTCTTGTCCTTTTCTAGTGTTGAAGTCCTCTTCTGATAGCTTTAGCTCTGCTTTCTCATGCTGTGATACCCCCAGATGGAAGCTGCTCAACCTGCTCAGGCCACACGTCTGCTGGGACTCCCTTCTCATCTTGACTCCATCTGACATCTCTGCAGCCCCTGCATGGATGTCCTCCTTGCCCCACTGTGGCTCTGTCTTCTCATATAGGTCTATCATCATCATATAGGTCTACTATCCTTCTGTACAACTTATTTCTATACAACTTCTATACAACTTATTTGCCCCACCTGGGCTCTGATAACTTTTTCTGGACCTTTATTATTCTTCCCTGCTCTCTTCTCCAACTAAGGCTTTAGGACCAAAATTTATAAGGGAGTAGAACATATGCTCTAGAAATTTTAACATGTATTTTTAAAAAATTTTATTGAGGAGTTATGTTGTCATACAGTCATAAATGCATATGTAGTAACAATATGATATGCCTCTGATCTAATCCAGAATCATCCCCAAATCACCCACACCTCAGTCTCTTAACTCTTCTATATTTCCCCTCCACAACTGACATAAATGCACAAATATATATATATATATAATGATTATGTATAATGATTGCAAAAGTATTATTTGTCTTCTCAAATGAGTAAAGAGTACTCTTAACCTATCAGAATTTAAAGTTATTCAATATCTTTATCCTCCTCACATAAAATACCTAAAGTCTGGTAATATCTCCTTATATGTGTACTATTAACCAGCTTTCAGCCTCCTTGAATTTTCACACCAGCTCTCTTTTGGGTAGCATTTGTCTGGTGTAAACTTTTTTATCTATTAACTTTTACCTTTCTACATAATGCCCAATAATCTCACAGGGCAATGGGGTTCAACGTCTTGGAACCTTACTTTGATTATTTTGCAACTAAAGAAGCCTATATTAATCTTTTAAGGTTTCATTTTAACTAAAAACTTCTAGAAGTCATGTTATCCATGAAGGATATTACATATGAAAATAATTGAGAAACTAAAAATGCTACATAAAAGTGATGTGATAAACATTAAGGTTTTCAAGGCATGATTAGTTCTATGTGCTTTTTTAATATACAGTTCACACTGCTGCAGCACACAGCACAAATTAAGTAAATAGGCTGTTCAAAATGCTGGACACACTAGAAAGCTCCCTGATGATGATGTAGAGAGGTTTTTATTCACTTGTTGATCATTTCATATCACCCATGTTTTGGTTCTAACCTGTGATTGTCATCAGTCTTTTTTAAGCTACCCGTGTATTTCTTGATTTCTTCCTTCTAAACCATAATAAAAGATACTCGTTGCGGACATTCAACAGATACTTGTAAACTGAAGTGGTTTGAATTGTTTTCACTGGATTCAAGGTGAGCCCTGCTTTGAGATCTGTGTAAGTGGTGCCATATCTATGTCGGCTTCTCCGTCATGTCAGTTATTGGGCATCGTTCATTTGAGGTTGATGTCTGCCTGCCATGGATAAGCACTGTGCAAAGTTCTGTGTATTCAGTGATGAGAAAAAAAAGTCTCTGCTCCAAGCTGAGAGATTAGTGAGGGAGGCAGATGTATATTCACTATACAATATGCTATTCCAAGACACTTACGCATAAAAAGTGAAGGCATCTGGTAACAGTCTGGGAAGGTCAGGGAAGGCTTGCTTCTAGGTCAAGTTGATTTTAGAACCTTGAATGTCCCTCTGGGAGAGCATGTGTAAAGGCACATAGTACTTA
The DNA here is from genome assembly GCA_004027875.1 of Aplodontia rufa. NCBI lineage: Eukaryota > Metazoa > Chordata > Mammalia > Rodentia > Aplodontiidae > Aplodontia > Aplodontia rufa. The sequence goes on along the minus strand of PVKS010002582.1, from coordinate 32,978 downwards.
AGGAACTGAGCAGGGAAAAGATGCAATTAGTGATCTCTTTGGGCTGTCTCAGAGGATGGAAGTAAGGCAAGCAATTCTCATGTTGGGAAGGACACGGCCTCGAGGGTCATATGGCTAGACTTGAGGCCAGCTGTGTCCATCTTTTAGATATATGGCCTTGAAAGTTACTCAGCTTTTTTTTGTGCTTCAGTTCTGTCATTTGAAAAATGAGGAAATAAATTGTAAATACTTTAGAGGGCTTAAATGAGATTTAAATGAGCTAGTCAATATAAAGAGTTAGAATAGTGCCTTTCGTGTAGCAAGTAATCACACAGTGTTAGGGCTTAGCATTGATATCGCTGTTATTTTTAAATGAGGAGAAAAGTTGGAAAGGTAGCTAGGGGCTAGAGATAGGAAAATTTGAATTTTATTCTAAGGCAAAAGTGAGTCTTTAAAAGAATTAAGACAGAGAAGGATGTGGTCAAATGTGTTGTTTAAGAAAGGACTTTAGCCACCTTGCATAGCATGAACCAGAGATAACCAGACTGTGGTTTAGTCCCATTTATTCATTTGCTTACTTATGGATTAAAAAGTGATTGAGTGTTAATTCTGTACAAAGAACTGCTACTACACCTCCATTAGATACGATGAGATTTTGAATGAAAATAGATGGATGTGAGGACAGCGAAGGACCTGCATTTGAGATACATTTAGAAAGAGATGTGCCAAAACTTGACACCTGACTACATATATGGAAGTGTGTAGTTTGAACTGTTCTGTGGAAATACTGGAGTAGAAACCAGTCTCTTGAGGGAAGAAACTGAATTCATCCTTGAGCAGGCTCAATCTCAATATGGAGATAGAAAGCCTTGAGAGGTGATGAGACTTGTAGGGGGGTGGAGTGTAGGCAGGGGCATGCTCCTTTGAGCACAGCTGTTCAAGCTATTGTGGAGAAGGGGAGATCAGAAAAAGAAAGTGAGTAGGTGAGGACTGTCCTCATGGAGACTTAAGGTAAGACTGATGACTATGTATGGTCTACATGGCCAAATCATATGAAGATATCAATTAGAACAAGAACTCAGCAGAGGCTCTCAATTTGATTAGGACCTTGGATGTCTTCAAAGATCTATGCAACTACAGTTTCAGTGAAGTGTAGAGGTAGAAACCACTTTGCAGAGAATCAGGGAGTGAAGACGGTGAAGAAGAGGGCAGAGTAAAAGAAGGCTAGCATTTTAAGCATGGTTGGTAAGCAGCATGATATGGTCCCCAGGGAACATGTGACAATGGAGAAATTTTTGCTTTTCACGACAGGATGCTCTACTGGACTACCCACATCCAGTTGAGACAGTTTTAGGAGCGATAGGTAGTCAGGACCATGGGCCCCATTCAACCACACCTAGAAGCTACCCAGTAGAGAATGATTGACAGGTATGCTCAGGGCCTTCATATGCAAAAAGACCATGAGGCTCACTTGTGGGAGCAATTCCTTTGTCCCAGAGGCAGGAAAACTAAGAAGTGGGGGTAGATGCAGGTGGGAACTAGAAAGAATTTGCCACATATTTTGCATAGACTTTAACCAATAATGTTAATGTCCAGTTTCAATGCCTATTTTACATAGATATCAACCAATGGTGTTGGTGCTTTTCTCAATGCCTGCTTTACATGAATCTTAATCAAGGCTCATACCCCAAACCAATATAATCCCTGGCCTAACTTATATCAGATGGTGTCCTGCTTCCAGGTACCCCTCTGCCTTATGGAGTCTTTGCTCTCCTTACTCAAATAAATCCTACTCCGTTTATTCCTCCTTCTGAGGTTGTCTGTGGATTTTATTCTTCAAATCCCCAGGACAAGAACCCAGAAGATTGGCGCTGAATCCACGGGGTGAATTTTCACACCAAGAATTGCAACATACCACTCAACAGTAGTGGACGGAAAAACTCAGCTCTTAGCTGGGGAGCTACTAACACTATATCAGCTGCAGAAACCTGCAGCCAGACCAAATTCCCAGTTTTAACTGGGATTAGCTGCAAACACTAGAACAGTAATGAAGAACGGTAATTGTTAGAGAACAATGCTGGGGGAGATAGCAGAAGAAATCAAGAACACAGGTCTTAGGTCAATTCTAGGCGGCTGGGGGCAGAGCATCAGGCAGCCACACCCTCAGGCAGCTGGATGGGGCAGGGGTGCATGAAAGGAACAACCAATCAGACGCTGGCAGACAAACCCCAAAGGCGTCTTGCAATCATCTGATGATTGATGGAGTCACCGGTCAATCTCTGAAGGACAAGACCACCAAACTTCCTCTGCCCACTCCAGACTGTAAAGCTCTGCCCAGCTGGGACTGCGTGCCACTTCCTCTGCCCACCCTTACTATGGTGGTGCAGGTGAATCTGGCCCAAGAGATGCCCATCCCAATATAAAGGTTTTGCTCAGCTGCTTTTAGGCCAGACTCCTTTTAGAACATCTGTGCCTGAACATTTGGTGCTGAACGCTCATTTTTTTCTGATTTTTTATATTATTTGTATCAAGTTTAGCCAGAGGAGAGATCCTTCCCCCTGAATGGTGGAGATGGAGGTTAAAATTTAAGTATGCATATACACATGTTTTGTACCTTTTGAGGAAAGAGAAGATAAGGTCTTAAAGCTCTCACTATTGGATTTTGGTCCTGTCGTGACATCATTTTACAAATCTGGTCCACTAATTTTAATTTGGGACCCACAAAATGTAATACCTAAAATTATAATCATTTGTCACTTAATATATGATGACATGGTTAGCAAAATATTTTTAAAAAATAATGATATAGTAATATTTGTGCTTCTTTATTAACATTAAATAACAACTTCTAGTAATGTGTTTAATAGCTAGCATAATTTTGTAGTGATGAATTTAAATGCTATTTTGAGAAATCTGCAACATCTATAATATAATATATCACTGATTCCTCTTGGTGACAAAATCACTGATATGGCTAGTGCCACTCTAAGCTGCCTGCCCTCCTGATGAAGGAGATGCTCCATTTCAGCTGAAGATTGGTGAAAAGAAAAATAATTATTTTTTCTTTCTTCCAGGTTCATGGATGCCCTGAAATCTTGATCATGAGCTCTGGGTTAAGAAAACTTTCTCCTGGTCATCTTTCACTGTCAGTCCCACTTTTTCTCCCTTATCTTTCTTTGGTACTTGGTTCCTAGGCTTTCCTATCCTCTCCTTTATGACTTCAACCTGTGGTTCATATGGTTGTTTTACCTGGCATCTGGAATTAATCAGATTTTGGATTTAGATTTGATTAGGATCAATGTCCTGGCTGACATTGGCACTTTTCTTACATGTGAATTATGATAGTGTCTCTCTGGAGATGGTATTTGTTCTTTTTTGGTGCCATCCACCTAGCACTCCTCCTTAGCTCTGACCAGAGGAGGTGCACTATGTCTAGTCTCCAGGGAAGGAGAACCATCCACTGATACATCCTCCCTAGAGGTGAGTGGGCTACAGAATGGGATAAGGGTTCAAAGTAGCCCTTGAGGGAAAGTGAATGGGGGCTAACATAGGACAGTTTGAGAAAATGATGTGGAGAATTCAGCTGAGGTTGCAGTGGCTTCAATCTGTAGAATTGTGGGATTCTTTCTTCTTGTGCTTGGCAGTCTTGGTATAGGCATAGAGAAGATGGATTGCTGGAGGAATCTGGAGCTGGAGATTGGCAGAGGTTACGTGGCAGAAGGCAAAAGGTCCAGGAAACTGAAGGTGCTGACAAGAGAGAGGTTGACATGATTCACATTGAGGTCCTGGCCCAATGGGGAAGGAAATGAAGCCAGAGGGGGCTGATAAACTAACAGAGAATGGAGGGATCAAGGGAATGTAGGCCTTGCTGAGGTCAACATGCTGGTGAAAAATTGGAATAGGGTGTGAGAGAGCTGGACCTCCTCTTCCTAGTTTCTACATGACTGTAATCAGTTAGTGGTGCTGTCACGGCCCTCCCTAGTGTACATTTTAATGACTAAAAACATTATTACAAATGGGCACTAAATGTGCCATTAAAACAGTTCTGCTCTACATTCAAGTATGCTCAATGAAACGTACTAGACTCATTTGACTACTGGAATGAGAAAGAAAGGAGAAATATAGGGAGCAAGCCAAAAAAAAAAAAATTAAAAAAGCAAAGGCACTTTTTGTAAATTGCTTAAAACCATTAAATAAATTAAGCTGCTGTGGGATACGTGCATGCATTTCATGGAGTTCCAATTTAGCAATTACTGTTCCTGCAGCAAAATCAATAAAATATGCATCCACAATCATACAGAGAAAACACGTCCAGGGATTTTAAATGTGGGTCTGGCTTCAGAAAATATTCTTAGATAAGGCTAACTAATTAAATAGTATTAAGTTCAGCACTGAGGTGTGGTTGGGGAAAACATTTTTTTGGACTTTTTTTTTAATTAGTTGTCATACATGGTTTGAAAATCAGAATGATATAAAAGGTAAATACTGAAAGGTCTCAGTCTCACCTTATCCCTGTTCACCCTGTTCCTCTCTATCCTGTTTTTATTTCTCTAGTGCTTCCTACGCCAGTCCAAGCATGTGTATGTATGTATATATGTATGTATATAGGTATGTATGTATTATCATGCCTTGCTTTTCTCGTAGAGTGGTCTGCATATCATAAACATTGTAAACACCTCCTTGGTTTTGTTTTCCATCAATTGACAGATATAAATATATCTACTGGTAATTTTATAGAGGTCTTTTTTATTTTTTTGCAACTGTACAGTATTCTGTGGTGCTGGATTTAGCCAATCCTGCCTGGGTGGTAATATCTAGTCTTTCTCCTATGTTTCATAAACTAGGTTACTTTATAAAGGTTCAAGTGTATCTATAGGGAAAGTTTCAGGTGAATCTCCACCAGGTTAAAGGGTAAATGCATTTGTCATTTTGGTAGCTGTTGCCAGATTCTACTCCAAAGCCATTGGCACTCTCATGCACGCTCACTGGTATGAGAGTACTTGCTCATCGAACTATTTTAGAGTTGAGTTAATGATGCACTTTGAGGTCAGACTCAGGGGATCTCTGAAAGCATGTCAGGATATTGTGAAAGTAATGAATACCACCCTCAGGGCAAGAACCTGTGCTACTGCTTCATTTTGCACCAAATCTGTGAGGTTGGCTGTGTCGCACTGTGTAGGCAGGGTGTGCAGTGCTGCACCACCACCTCCAACAATTGTGGAGTAGTTTTTACTTTACCAAGGGCTTCAGCATTCATCCATTTAACATACATTTACTAAGCACCCCCTATGTGTGTACCAGGGAAGGGCTAGGAATGTTGCTCTTTCTGTTTTCATATAGTCTTCAAAATTTCCTCCCCAGAAGAGAATTTCAAAAAGCTTGGTGTCCTCTTATATTTTTAAGTATAAACAGCATAATTGATGGACTTTCACCATACATTTTTACCTTTTAAATAAAATATTGAAAATATTGAACTTTTAAATAAAATTATTACATCACCCTACAAAATGCATTCAATGGAATCTAAAAATTTATTGGATATCAACCATCACCTATTTAAAAATACACAAACTCTCCTTTAACATTTACATCATTCATTTATTTTTCTTTTGAAGTCATTTTTCCATTCCACTTTTTCCAGGAAATTTTATCTTTACTTAATGCATTTTATGCTTGAAGCTCTTACAGACCACTGTATCATAATTCTCTACTAAAAAATACATTGAAATTTTAATTAAAAATTTTCCTCTAGCGTCAAGAGGTAAATGTTAAAATATTATTGACTGAGATTACTTGTATGAGTATTAGTAGTACATAATTGGTAAAAATAACATACATATATTATACATTTTGAGAGATAATTTAAAAGCTTTTATTGAAAATACATCTTTTTTAGATATCTGGGGCTATATTTGCTTTACTAGTTCAAATAAAATTATCCAATTTTAGTTTAATGGAATTGTGTCCCTGTATTGCTAGAATGAGATAGGGCTCAGCATCATTTTTATTAGGTTTCACTTTTATTAATGAAAACAGAAAAATGTGTTCAGTAAATAAGAAGATTAGGGGGGAACCAGTTTTATTCTAGTAACATTTTTCAATAGTCTGAAATCCTGATATATTTCCAAACTAAGAATCAAAATTTATTTTTAATGATCCATTAACTAACAATTCAATTCAATTCTTTAAATGTGGCTGAAAGAAGAGTCTTGGAAACTCTTGACAGACATAAATAGTTTCCCATTGTCCCTTTGTTTGGTACTCTTGAGGTATTCACACCCTTGGCCTTGCTGAATAAGCATACTTTTGTTTTTCTTAAGAAGGAAGAAATAAAAAAGGAAACAAGCAATTAGAGCTGGCTCCTTTTCAATAAACTTTTCTTTTCCAGGCAAAATTAGTTTTAGTAAAGAGTATACACTAAAGTTGAGGATATGGAAATTGATTTCTTTAAAACCTCCTCTGACAACAACACCTGCCCTGCAAAGTTCTTGTGAATTCCTGCAAGTACACATGTTACAGTTCAGAGACAACCAGTGTATCTGTCCTCCTGTAGAATGAACACATTCAAAACCAAGCTACTGGCAGTGAAAGGCCAGAATCCAGGAGTAGCACCCAATGAGGAGCTGTCCAGAAACCAGGCAAGATCAATGTGGAGAGAAGACAGACATCGCTGTGTAGAAGTAGGTGAAGGTGTGATCCCTGTAAGAATGTTCTAGACTTTTTTATTTTTTATTTTTCAGAACTAGGGATTAAACCCAAGGGTGCTCTACCACTGATCTACATCCTCAACCCTTTTGATTATTTTTTTTTTTTAATTCTTGAGACGGGATCTTGCTAAGCTCCTGAGTCTGACCTTGAACTTGTGATTCTTCTGCCCCAGCCTTATGCATTGTAGCTGAGATTACAGATGTGCACTACAATTGTAGACTACAATTGTAAGCTTTTTATGTGGTCCAGTACAGTTTTCCCAAAGTGGACCAGGTTCATTAAAAGTGGCTGGAAAAAAAAAATCACCAGAATATGCATTTTACTAAGTCTCCTGAGCATATTATATGACAGTCATTTCTTTACAGGATTAGAAAGATGTTAAGGTCTGAGACAGTGTAAAGTAAGATGGTGTCCTGTGAGGAGCACAGGGCAGAGTGCTTTGCCTTGAATCTGAATTTGACTAGTTCGTGAACTCAGGCAAGTCATTTAACTGTTCTAAGAATCACCTTTTTGTGTCTGCTAATATGGTACCTAGTAAAGGGGATTAATGTAAGAATTAAACAAAATATCTAAGTAAAACTATAAACACAGTGCCAGGTCTTTCAATATTCAATCCAAAATGCTAAGTCAGCTGTATACAAACTAATAGAGGGAGACAGCTATGCAAATGTATGAGGGCAATAGAGTGTTACACAACAGATGTATGTGGTAGGTATTATAAACCTATATTACCGACAGGCAAGAGGAGGTCACCTGAATTTAAGTCATATGCTTAAGGTTACCAGCCAGTATGTGGCACAGTACAGGCTTGACAAAGAACCAGATCACTGGAGTTCCTGTAGCCTCTTCAGGTGTGCTGCTGGGTTCCACAGACCTAAAGATTCCTATCATTCCAGCTGAGAGGATGGTTCTGGATGCACATTCAGCACCACTGTGTGTAGCCAGGACTTTTGCTCCCTGGCCTATGACTATCTTTCTAGCTCTGTAAGCCAGGAAGAGCATCCTACTATGTATGAAGGGCATTCCAAGGTCAAGAGAGTGCTTCAAGGTCCATACAGAAAGCAGCTACTTAAAGGGGGTTCTCATTAGGATAATAAAGCTTGAAAGACCACTTTTAAAAAGAGAGGTCACCTGGAAGGTTACCAGGAAAAGCCACATGCCCCAGATGTGCTGTTTAGCCTCCAGTGTTCATAAAATATACACATACTATAGGAATATATTTTTAATTATTTTGCTTTTAGAAGATGATGACTTTAACATTGTTTAAATAAATGAAGTCTATTCCTATTATTAGAAGCAAAATATCTTGGATTTTACAGGTGCTGTGGCTGGTAGGAACGCATTAACCAGAAAGCATTTATTAAATATATCACTGCTGTTGGCCAAACCATATAAACTCTTTGGAGTATGATAGAGTTCCAAGCGTCTGCTGTTGTGTATTAATAGTGGAGAACGCTTCAGTGTATTTCCTTGTTTTGAATAAATTGTGGTATTAAATTCACAGACTCCCCTCATCAGAAAGGGAAAATGATTTGACCCTCACATTCCTCAGAGTTGAACTCAAACTTTGGAGGCACACTTCAAAGCTCTGTAAATAATATGAGTAACACTTTGGACCCTTCTGAGGTGGGAGGGAAATTCCCTTTCTGAAGAACACCCAAGTCTTTAAAAAGAAATGGTCAGGTTTAAATATCTCACTGTTTTTCTTGCTGGAGACTCCATGCTGAGGATTTTATTTTCCTTCGCAAAGCTTCTGCTGTCCCAGCGCCTCTCACCAAGGCGGACTGGCGTTGGTGCTGGTGCGCAGGGCCAGCTTGCAGGCTTGCTGCAGCAAGTTTATTTGTGTTGTGGCTGGAGTGGGTTGAAGATTCCTTTATGATGCGGGAGGCTCCTCAAGTTTGGAATATCAATGGCACTTCAAAGGGTTAGAGCTGTGAATTAGCAGTCAGGTTTCTTCTCAGGCCCCAGAATAGAATAAAATAACAACCAGAGATGTGTTTCAAGATAGGACGAGGGGAGAATTTTCCTCTGTGGCTCTCTTGGTAAAGTGGGCAGTCCAGGTCTTCATAGTTGCCCTAGGGCCTCTCTGAGCCCTGGAGGCTGTCAGGGATTTTGCAGAAGCCCCTTAAACTCCCAGACTGAATGTTAAACACAGTGCTGGATATCTCCCCAGGTTGCCAAGTCTCCCCAGATCCACCCACGTAACCCCCACTGAGCCTTAGAAAAAGGATCACTCAAAACTGTGCAGCCTAACTTATTTATTTCCAAAAGGCTAAACGGTGTACTACTTTCGAGGTTTTCTGAAATACTCATTTCCTCTAAAACCTCACCCTTTGTCTTTCTTCTCCGTGTGCATGTGTGCACTGCTGTAAAGATTATGGAGATGGAACGTTAGGGATGTTTATCCTCAGGTCTCCAATATGAGTTAGCAACAATCCTGCTACATACAGTCAGGCAAATAAAACCAAACAAAAGCAGAATCCTGAGCCCGCTCATCATTTTGCTATGTGATTATGTTTCAGTAGTTCTAGAAAGACAATCAATTCAACTTGGAATAGACTAAGGATTTACAGTTTGAGGAATTTCACCCTGTGCCTGTGCCTCCTTCCAATTGTATTGGACAGAAAATGAAAAATACGCACAGTGGGCAGGCGCTAGACAGCAAGGGCATTCATATCGATGTGTGCCTGCTGATGGTTAGTCACCTAGCCCTGGTGTTTTTCTAAAGCCTAATGTTCTTCTGGTGTAGCTTTGGCTGCCTCCTGCACCCCTGAAAGGTAAGAGTGGAAAGTGCTTGGGGCCCTGACTTACCAGCAACTGGGGATAATCACTTGACCTTAACCTCCTGGTTTTCTCATTCCCTGGTGACTTCCTGTTGACTGGAATTGAGTGTCATTGCCCTTATAGACTAGACGACCTCCTTTAAATGCACTGCTTTCTGCTTTCATTCATGTATGCTATTTATGTGGCTCCTAGAGGCATTTGGGTTTGTAGCCTCTGGTCCAGAATCTCATCTCTAGGCATTCACTCAGATGGCTTCAGCTTGATTACTCTTCCTCTCTCTTTACTTGGTTGACTCTGAATAAGGCTTTCAGATGATAAGGGTTTGTCATTCTTAGCATGATTTTGGCATCTGCATCTTCCCATCATGGCTCCTATTGTGCTGCCTAATTATTTGTAGGGACTCCCCCCTCAGAAAGCCAACAGATCAGAGACTGCCTCTGTTTTGTTCATTATTCTATCTTGAATACTTAGTACAGCACCTGGAATCCAGTAGATGCTCAATATTTTTTTGCATTAATTAATTAGCTAATCAATCAATTAATTTCACTCTGAATTTCAGAGGAGCATTAGAAAAATTTCTCCCAATATTTATTTGCCAAATTTCAAACACTGAAATGCTGAAAGAATAGCATAATGAACAGCCCTATATAGTCTCCACTTGATTCAATAATCATGAATATTTTTCCATGTTGCTTTAATCTCCTTTTGTATACAAATGGATAATTTTTGCTCAACTATTGGAAAGTGTATTGCACATATCATATTTTACCCCTAAAGACTTTTGTACTTAGCATTGGAAAAGAATTAAAAATGTTATTCTCCTGTATAACACAAAACCATTGTCCACCTTTTGACCCAGCTATTCTACTCCTGGGTATCATCCCAAAAGAGCTAGAATAGGCTTACTATAGAGATACCGTTTCATCAATGTTTACAGCAGCTCAATTTACTATAGTTAAATTATGGAACCAACCCACATGCCCCTCACTTGATGAATGGATCCAAAAACTGTGGTATATATACATATATACAATGGAGTACTACTCGGCTATTAGAGAAAACGATATTATGGCATTTGCAACCAAATGGATGGAGATGGAAAAAATTTTGCTAAGTGAAGTATCCCAAACTCAGAGACTCAAGAGCTGAATGTTTTCTCTCATTTGTGGAAGCTAGAATATAAGTGGAATCAGTAAGTTAGATGGCTAACCTAACAATTACCTCAACATGTATGAATTCTTACATGACCATGGGGAACTGTGTTTAGGTTCCTGGGGGATGTAGAGAGGGAGGTTGGGAGGGGGGGGAAAGACATCAAGGTGACCAGAGGGAGGTAGTATGGGGAAATCTAATCTGAGGGGAACCTCCAACTTCCACGAGAAGTCCAATTAACTTGGGGCTTAAGTAAAGTGAAATATGGAACCATGGGGAACCCAAAGGGGGGAAACCATGGTCTGGCACCAGTATTGGCTTGTTCTGTCATTACACTGTTGTTCTTGATTGTTTGATGATGAACCCTTCTTAGTTGTAAGACCATGTTTATCGAATAAAAATTGAAAAACAAACCCAAAACCATTATCATGCCTAAAAAAATTTATAATTTCACAATATCATCTAATATTCAGTTCATATTTAAAGTCCACCAAATTTCCCTACATATTGTTTTTTTAAAACAATTGAGGTGGAGTTGGGGATTTAGCTCAGTGGCAGAGCACTTGCCTAGTACGTGCAAGGCCCTGAGTTCGGTCCTCAGCCCTAAAAACAAAATAAAACAATTGAAGTGAAGGGCTGGAGCAGTGGCTCAATGTTTACAATGCTTGCCTGGCATGCATTGAACCCCAGCATCAAGTACCCAATATGTGTCAGAGCAACAAAACCCACATGAAAAACTAAATAAAATTGATTCTCTCTTTCTCTCTCTGTCCCTCTCTATCTTTAAAAAGCAATGAGGTGAAATTCACATATTCACATAACAGAAAACTAATCATTCTTTCAAAGTTAGAGCATTCACAGTATTGTTTGACAATCACAAGTTCCAAACTATTTTCATCACCCCCAAAAAGGAGATGGACCCCAAAAGGAGATGTTTAAGCAGTCACTCCCCATTCTCCTCTCCCAAAATCCCCAGCAGCTAATTTCTATCACAGCAGATTAACTTGTTCTGGATATATCATATAAAACAGAATCACACAACATGGAACCCTCTGTGTCCCACCAAATTATTTTACAGGAATTCTTTTAGGAAGAAATTTTGAATAGGAATAGAAGTAAAAGGCTATTTGTGCAATATTATTCACTTCAGTGACTGTTGTGACACTGTGATATGACATTTTGATCTCAAGCCTTCCTAGGCATCCTGATATCTCCTACCCACTTACAGCAAAGAAAAACGTCTGTGTTAGCTGAGACTCACAGGTTGCACTGCAAGAAAAAGGGTCAAGGATTTTTGGTCTTCTTCTCTTCCTTTTTCTTCTCCTCCTTCCCCTCCCTGTCCTCCTCTTTTTCCTTCTTCTTCTGCTTCTTCTCTCTCTCTCTCTCTCTTTTTTTTTTTTTTTTTTTTTTTGTGGTTCTTTGGGATATTAGGAATGGCAGCTAGACTGAACCTGGGCTATGAAATGGTCTCCACTGTTAATCTACAGGTGTGACCAGTGGGAGAGAGCAGTAGAGCCTGATTACAGGAGCAGCTGTGTCAGGCTAGCCCCTAGTGATGTGAGTGGCAGTGGTCTATTTGCTTAAATGGAAGGAAGCGCACCTCTTCAGGATTAATTCTACACCACCACTCTGAATCAGTGATTGTCTTTGCTTCAGTTGTCAAAGATATATTCTGAAATTTTCTTTGCCCTGTAAAAGAAAGTATATTTGCATATTTGAGAAATATAGTAATAACTCCTCCCCTTTCTAGCCCATCTTCCTTAACTGTCTTCTTGTACTATCCCAGGGTGACTTCCTGTGCTCAGTAGCTATTTCGAGGGACTCTTTTGGCTAAATGTTAGCTTAGGACTCACCTTTATTGTTTTTATCCCCCCTTTCGGCATAACAGCTTGAAGAGTGACAGAGGGACCTACAGCTTCCAAGAAGTCCTTACCTTAGAGTTTAGAATTCTGCTAAGCAACTCTGCATGACTTTAAATTGGTAATATGTGTTTTATAGTCCCTGAGTACATAGCAGGAAAGGCAAATATGTGTCATTATGCCCCATTTCTTTGTTCCTTTGCCCACGACAGCAGTCCTTAGTTGATTGTAAAATTATTTCTCATTGAGCTTAAATACTAGTTCCGGATATTTTTCAACAAAGTGTTCCAAGGAACTGCAGCCATTCAATTGGACTTGGCATTGAAGAGGAAACTCTTTTTCTTCCCATCTCTGTGGAATGTTATCCCAGTCTCTGAATAAACATGCTTTGAGTATCAGAACTTAAGGAATCTTTCAATAGGAAACCAAGAGTGTTAATGTTCATTGCTTGAACTTCCATCTCCAGCAAGTATTTAAAATGCTAATCCTACAACTTGCTTTGTAATGACTCCAAATTTCTAGCAAAGCATAATTATGTGAGGAGATAGTGCTATATAAAATTAATATTCAAAAGTAGACTTGTGCAAATTTACATGCCAAGATGCTTCACCTCCCCAGAGATCTGATGTGGGAAATGATGTGGCATATCTTTTCTAGGATGAAATTTATTATGGGATATTATTTTTTGAGGTCATATTAAATGACAGGGCAATGTTACACACTCTGCTAAACATGAAAATCAGCAAAGGAATGGGGGAAAGACTGCAGTGCAAGGTGAAAGGGAAGTCTATATGGATCTTTGAGACCAGAATCAACTGAGTCCATATTATTCTGCTCCTTGGTACTTGTGCCCCAGACACTAAAGTTTATATAGCCTGCTTGCTGATAACTGGTATTTTCATGGGAGCAAGAGCAAGTGTCTGTGACCTGAAATGAAATAAAAATGAAGTTTTTAGTCTTCCCAAGAGTCCTTTTCAGTGTTGCTTAGTTGTCCTTGGTTTTCGCTTCTGTATTTTTGGTAAGTATTTGATGAGGAAGAAATACAAATTTTAATCTGATTGAACCACATAGTAAAAATGGATTCCTTAGAGGAAAAAAAAATCCCTCTATTTTTGTCCTTTTTGCTTTCCCCATCTACTCTGACTGGTGGTATTTATTATTATTATTATTATTATTATTATTATTATTAAGCTTTATTGGTCACCTTAAATCTATCTGGAGGTAACCCAGGGTGTACATTATCAGTAGAAGTAGCAGAAATAATGATAGTAATTGAAGGCTCACTTTGTTTTAGGTGCAGTTTTATATGCTTAAATGTTATTTTATTTTATTTTTAAAGAGAGAGGGACAGTGAGAAAGAGAGAGAAAGAGAGAGAGAGAAACAATTTTATTTAGTTTTTCATGTGACTTTCGTTCCTCAGACACTTCATTGCGTATGTGGTGCTGGGGTTTGAACCCGCGTACTTGCACATGCCAGGCAAGCGCTGTAACTACTGAGCCACCGCTCCAGCCCCAAATGTCAGTTTATTTTAATGCTGTTTTATTTTAATCTTCCCACAGTTCTGTAAGGTGGGCATTTTTATTTCCATTTTATATAGGAGGGAAGCTAAACTCAGGAAAGCTAAGGAGCCTGATAAGCCCTGATTGGGGATTTGAAACCAGATCTTACTGACCCTGACCCTGGGTTCCTCAACAGCTATAGTGACATCTCTATGAGCAACTAACTGTGGGCCTCTCTCATTGCATTTTCCTTTGTGGGCCATGTGGATCAGAAGCAGTTTGCTTTTCTTGATGAATCTTCCATTGCAAGATGAGTCCCATTGGATTTACCAGGATGGCTGATCTAAGAAATACCCTCTCTTAAAACATTCAACTCTATCACTTCTGGGTGTTATTATGTTAATAAATTTAGGAAAGTAATTTAGTTAGTTTTGCTATTTGCTAAAAAATGTTTTTTGCGACTAAGTTTGCTTATTATGGAAAAAAGCACCAAACCTCGATATGATCAATGCCAAGAAAAATAACAATATAACTTTTATGGTGTATCTATATTTTCACACTGTCCATTAGCCACTTTGTTTTATATGGCCAGCAGATGTTGGGACATACAGCACCTACTAAGACAACTTGATTCTTTATGGCCGCAGCCTGGTCCCATCTCTGTGGGATTTTATGTCCCCCCTGCCACCCGCTGGGGCCTGGTGGAATCTGTGCTCTCTGTTCATTAGTGCAGCCAGAGTCTGCGGTGGGTCTTGGATGCTCCATTCAACAGAATCTGCTGGGTATGCTTTGATAGTGCAGCCAGGCAACTGCGGGTTGCAATGTGAAAAATGCCAGAGGCTTCTTTTCTCTGTAGAAAAATCTTCTGAAAGCCCAGTGGCGGGAGAAAAGCACAAATTTTCTTGCCATAAAACCTTAAAAACAAGTTTGGAAAGAAGGTTTAGACAACAAATGTGCCCTCGTTCTGTCTGCCCCCAATTAGATGAATGCACCTGCGTTTGGGAAAACGGTCACTGCAGTTTTTCCCGCATGGAAGAAGCTATGGAGACAGGTTTACTATATCTTCCTAGAGACACGACAGCCTATTCAGTGTTCCTTGATTAGAACATGTGGGAGAAGCAATTAAGGCCATTTTTATCCGTGAAAGTGCAGTGGAAGCCCGAAGCATATCTGAGGTTGTAAACAATTTGTCCTGGCCCTGGATTCCCTCGGTGGGTATTTTGATTTTACTCTTCACTTTTCATACTTTATAGAACACTTCCAACCAAGAGTAATAATTTCATCTCAGTGGTTACCTGAGTTCTTCGCTGCTCTTTTCTGCTTAAAGGAGGCTTAACATAGAATGAATAAAATTTTAGGTGGCATATAGGTGTAGGATGACAATGAGAAAAAGGACAATTCCAAGAATCATTTATACATTTTTAAGAGAGAGCATTCATAATGTACAAATGTCATGAATTCAGAAGATATGTATATAAAATGATTGCTAGAAAATATTTTGAGCTATTATTTCATAAACACGTTTTTCACATATTATGAAGTATTTAGCAAGATACCAATTTAATTCCAGCTTTCTACCATTTATATTTACTGTTATCTGTGACTGGAGGAGTATAAAGCAACACAGGAAAGAATTAATCAAAAGGGGAGGAAGTTGGTGAGTTGACCCTCTTTTCCTCCTCACAAATGAATTTTGGTTTAATTAAGGGGAGAATCCTATTTGAGCTCTGGGGAAGTCCGGTCCCCGTCTGCAGTCTTTCAGGTAGAGTACTCCAGTTCCGTGGAATAGCAGCGTCAAGAGCAACAGCATCTTCAACGGAGAGATCTTATCTTTATTTTTTTTTTTTGTTCAGCCTCCTCCTTCTTTTTTTTAAGAGAGAAGGAGAAAGAGAGAGAGAGAGAGGGAATCAATTTTTGTTGAGTTTTTACATTGCTTTCATTGCTCTGACAGTTGTGTACGTGGGTGCTGGGGTTTGAACCTGTGTACTCGCGCATGCTGAGCAAGCACCATAACCGCCCAGCCCCTGTTCAGCCTTCTAATATGTCCAAATAAGCTATTATTACAAATCTACCCACCATCTGTATGGCATCCTTTAACCATGCGAAAATAAAGACTTCTGCTTGAACAAAAGCTGCTAGCCCAGCTTTGTTTGTTGGAAAACAGTGATGGCTTCTTTCCTTTTCCGCCCATCCTTTAGCGCTTAAGACCAGCCATATTTCCTTAACATCTAGGACGTACTATGTCTTTGCTCTGCACTGCTCAGAAAAACACAGATTGGTGAGGAAGAGTCATATCATAAAATAACATGGAATTTTTTAGAAGAACTGGGGAAAAGGAGAACAAAACATGGTTCTGGTGTTCTATGGTACAGTGGTTTCTTTTGAGGCTGGCTTGCTGGTCAGCCATGGTATTATCTCCCGAGCAGCGCTCTCCTACTGATGGTGAGGCTTGCAGAGGACAGGCAGGGGTGCCCAAAGCAAGAATGTGTGACCTCAGGTGATGCCCAGGCACTTCTTTTCTGAACTTGCTTTTGTAGGAGAAAAAAATCCATGGGGACTGCTAGTTTTCCCCTAAGCCAACAAACAATAAAATGATCTTGCAAAATGACCACTGAAACTTCCAATTGCAATGGGTTATATAAATTATTAGCATAGAGTTTTTTATATTTTTTGAAGAGAAGGAAGGACCTTGACAGAGAGTAATTATATGTCTACAGATTCTCCAACAAATAAAGCAAACTGGTTGCTGTGTTGAAACTTACTTATGTAAAAGTTTTGGGGATCAAAACTGAGGCCAATATGATGTGGTTTTTGCAATGACATGTTCTGGTTGTGAGGCCCGGTTTTGCTACTAGAAAATAAGTTTGTATAATTGCTTAACTATTTCATTATAAAGCAATCACTTATGCTTTATTTATTAGAAATGTCATAGCATAGAGCACTAAAAATAAACAAAAAAATAAGTGCTGAAACAAAATCGTAATTTCTTTCTTGTACCAAAAAAAATTGGAAAAGAGTTCTATTGTCTTTGGGCAATTTGAAAAATATGAAATTCAAACGGTCAATAAAGTTAAAAAATAATCAAGTTCCAGCAATTACATAAAAACAAATCAGCCACCTACCATTTTCTTGCTTATCAATCAGAAAAAAGAGTTTCAAAAGTAACAATGACTACTATTGATAAGGGCACAAATTAATACTCATACAGCTTGTCGGGGGGCTTAGCTTGGAAGTTCAAAGTATTTTTTCACTTTAAACTTAGTTTAACTTTCAATAATATATTCTGAAGAAATAGAAATGTGCTTAGTGATTAATGTCTCTTGAGCACAGTATTTCTGATATTAAAATATTAAAAATAACCTACAGGTCCTACAATAGGGGTCTATTTTAAGTATTTATTATGTATTTGTATTCTGAAATATAATGCTGTTTTAAAGATTGATATGGCAAGATAAAATTCAATGCCATAAAAAAATTCACAGTATATAAATGAAAACAAAGGCAGATTACAAAACAATACCCACAAGGTGCATAAAAACATTGAAATGTTAATAGTGATTATTTGGAGGGCATGTGGATTCTGCATAAGTTTTGCTTTGTGTTTGCATGCATTTCCCAAATTTTCTGTAACAACCATATTACTTGCTATGTAACTTGAATAAAAATAAAAGAACTGATATGAAAAATTATCTGGACGTCTGTTTACATGGGGCACTTAAACTTTCTGGAATTGAAACTATTCAACTGAGTAGACTTGAGATTAGCTCTGTGAGTCTGTGATATCAGGTTTTTCAGCAGTAGCAGCATCTTCAGTTAAACTCTTTGTCATTTTGGCTAACAGGTATTGAAGGAGATCTGGCACATTTCCAAAACTCTGAGTCAATTTAATGTAATTAGTTTTTCATAATTAAAATTTCAGAAGTGCTTCAACTTCAGTTTCAAGTAATCATTAGTCAGCTCCTCATACTTCCTGCCTGTGAACTTGGAGGCTTAAAGGACAGGAAACAAACATTTATGCATATTGGATACCTGCTATTTAAAGATGACCCATGGAGAATATTTATTTGAAGTACGTTCTCTTCTGGTAATACAAGTAACAGCCACTGGTGTCTATTCTGTTAGCTTCCTTGCTTTAAGAGAGGTCCACAGTCATTTTGGATTATCAGTTTCCTCTGAACAACTCTTTTTTTATTTTATATTTTTTATTAATTCAACATGTTCTTATATATTGAAGGGATTCATTGCTACACATTCATATATGCATATAGAATTATAATGTAACTTCAGCCTAATCCTTATGCAGTATCTCCCCCCTTTTACCCACTCCCCGCTGTCTTATCTCCAATGTAATTCCCCCTGTTACATATACAAATGTCTATATACATGTATATTAATTTTTGAATTTTCAAGATTTAAATGCCTGCTTGAGTATTATTTGGCTTCTCTGAGGAGTCAGGTGTACTATACAGAACTAATAACCCCCCTTTTTCCCTCTCTCTCCACCCACCCTCTCTCCTATCCCAACCTTCTCTCTCCAGACTTCATAGCTATAGTTCCCCATATTATGTGATACTTCAAATTTGGTGTGTCTAGTAAGTAAACTTATCTAACTTTTGCCCTATTCTTCATTTCATTCTAGCTTATGCAAATGAGTGAAAATATTCAACCCTTAAGTCTCTGGGTTTGGCTTATTTCCCTCAGCATAATTTTTTCCATTTCCATCCATTTACCTGCAAAAGCCATGATATCATGCTATCATTCTTTCTAATAGCTGAGTAGAACTCCATTGTGTGTATATCATAGTTTTTGGATCCATTCATCCAGTGAGGGGCATCTGGGTTGATTCCATAATCTAGCTTTTGTAAATTCAACTGCTATAACCATTGGTGTAGTCTTTGTAATATGCTGATTCTAGCTCTTCTTGGAAAATACCCAGGAGTGCAATAGCTGGGTTGCACGGTGGTTCCATCTCTCATTTTTTCAGGAGTCTCCACGCTGCTTTCCAGAGTGGCTGCACCAGTCTCTAATCCCACCAACAGTATGTTAGTGTTCCTTTCTCCCCACAGCCCCTCCAGTATCTCTTATTATTTGTCTTCTTCATCTTTGCTATTCTGACTGGAGTAAGGTGGAATCTTAGTGTTGTTTTGGTTTGCATTTCTCTGATTGCTAGTGATGAAGAACACTTTCTCAATTATTTATTGGCTTTTTGAACTTCCTCTCTTGAGAAGCTTCTGTTTAGTTCCACGGCCCGTTTATTGATTTGATTGTTTGTGGTTTTGGTATATATGTGTGTGTGTATATATATTTATATTCAGTACTGGGGATTGAACCCACGACTTTGTGCATACTAAGCAAGCACTCTGCCACTGTGCTACAACCCCAGCCCTGCTTTAAATAATATTAATATAGAATTGAGATAAAAAGAAATTGTTTTATTAAAATATTTTTATACTTTCTTCTATGTTGCCTGAGTTAATTGTATTTTATATTCCACTATAAGTTAGATATGTGCATATAATTATGGAATTTCGTGTAACTATTCTACTTTTTTGTCCTCCATATCCCTGGACTATTGATTTTTCTATTCAGGTTCTCTGGCATATAACCTAGGAATATATTCTGATGATTCCCTTGAAGCATAGAATAGCAATTTCTAGAAGCCTGCCAGGAGCCTGATTTCTTTCTGGGCCCAGCTAGGATCAAGTCTGTAAGAGATAGCAGGAGCATAGTTCTGACAATCATTCCCATACCCTCAGCCACCCCTGACTGACTCAACAGGATGGGGTAGGGAGAAGGAAATAGAGATTTATATAGCGATTGTGTTCCTGCAGCCTAATACTTCCCAGGAGACTTGGATCACACATGAACAGCAGGGTTTTTCATAGAACTAATAGAACAAAACCAGGTAAGGTCATGAGCACTGAAGCTCAGATCCCTTTTTTTTTTTTTTTTGAGAGAGAGAGGGTCAATGACAAAGATAATCAATTTTTTAATTTTTTTTAGTTGTTAACGTGGGTTTTGGTGCTCCGACACTCTGTTGTGTACATGGTGCTGGGATTTGAACCTGTGTCCTCTTTGCACATGCCAGGCAAGCACCATAACCACTGAGCCACTACTGTAGCACCTCAGACCCCAATTTAATCACATTTTGTCTATTTCTAAAATGAACAAATGCTAAGTATCTCCTGTTAGAAAAGTCTGTCTAATGGATGTCAACTGCTTTTCATTAAAATTAAACTTTTTTCTTTTAAACATGTTTGCTGTATTCATAGGTTTTGATTTTTTAAACCAAGGCAAATAGCATATTTTTATATCTGCTATTATGATAGAAATAGTTTCTTAAGTAGTATCTCTGCTATTGGGGATGCAGGAAATATGCTAGGGACATTACAAATGAAAGGTTAGCCCTAGAAAGCACCAAGGCTTCTACAACCTTTGAGATGTTTGTGGACTTTTCATTAATTCATATACTTACTATTGTACTTTATTTAAATAATTCAAATAAGATTACAAAAAATGGTGAGCTATCAGATTAACATAAGAAAAGTAAACATAGAGTTCTTTAAGAAATTAAATGAAAAGTTATGGCTGATAAGGGGTGGCCATTGATTGTGAACTACAGTGTCCATCCCAGCATTATTTATGGCAGTGAAAAATGGGAAAGAGCTGAATCTCTAAAAATAAGGCATAAGTTAAACGCGGGTTTTTTAAGCATTGGCATTTATTGACATTTTAGGCAGGTGATTCTCTCCTATGGAGGCTGTGTTGTGCATTGCAGGAGACTTAGCAGCATCCATGGCCTCTATCCACCAGATACTAGCAGCCTCTCCTCCAGTTATAGCAACCAAAATCACCTCTAGACATTGACAAATGTCCTCAAGGGGAGCAAAATTACTCCCATTGAGAAATACTGGGTTAAATATATGAGTTATGTGATTTTTCTGGAGATGCCATAACAAATTATCACAAATTAGGAACAGGAATTTATTCTCTCGAAGTTCTAGAGGGTGGAAGTCCAAAATTCAAGCATTGAAGGGAATGGTGCTTTTCGGTCATTCTGAGGGGCAATCTGTTACATGCCTCTTAGCTTCTGGTGGTTGCTGGTGATTTTGAAGTTCCTGGGCTTGTAAATTCAATCCTCCAAGCTCTACTTCTTCCTTCACATGGCATTCTGAGTGTGTATGTCTAAAAATTTCCTCCCCTTTAAAAATAAGGACAGCAGTTATTGAATTGGAGACCATTCTAACCCAGTGTGACTCAACTTAGTTTCATCTGCAAAGACCCTATTTCTAAATAAGGTCATATTCATATGTACCAGAGGTCAAGACTTGAACGTAACTTTTTGAGGGATACAATTCAACCCACAGCAAGAACGTACCCTAAAGGTCTTTAAATGTTTTTGATATTGCCAAGGTATCATTCAATCACTGATAACAGTTTTTGTTGGAAATAGAGGTATCATATGTAGGTAGAGCATTTCCCAACTGTTCTTAAGGGGAAAAATGTGATGTCACCATAAACTTGAATGCAGATGCTTCAGATAAGATGTTGTGTGTGTGTGTGTGTGTGTGTGTTGTAGAGGAGGTTCTATAGTAGACAGTGAGTTTGCACATCAATAGAAAATTTTTTTACCTTAATAAAAAATTCATATGATTGGTGCTTCGAACCTTCTGTAGTTCTTGAAAGATAAGTGTTCATAGTTTGTCTAAATATTTGGCTTACAGTTTACAGTGTGAACAGACCAAACTACAAGAAACTTGTAGGCTGGCTTCTTGCTGGAAAAAGAAAAAGTGAAATTTTGGCCTGGTTTTGATCCAGCACTGCTTAATGCATTTAATCATGAGTGGTCAGTTCTTGCATTATCTTGTTTGGACCCTGGAAACCCAGCTCCTCTGATTAAAGATGGGGTTTTCTCTGGAGAGGAAAAAACAAAAACAAAAACAAAAAACAAAAAACAAACAAACAAAACAAACAAAAAAACAAAACTGGTCTTACACATTGAACTCATTCCTAAAAAGAGATTGGAGTATCTTAGAGTCAGTGTTACTCTTTCTCTAAGTCAGATGAGAAGGTTGATCCAGAAATTTGGAGATGCAGATGCCTAGACATTTCTGTTTCTAGAATTCTCCTCCCATGTGGAGAATCCTAGAAAAGTTTATCTGGCAGTTAGAAAATTATTTTATATTATACCCATTTTGTTTTTATGGTTTGATTTTTGGACTGGGGATTGAACCCAAGGTCATCTCTTTACCACTGAGCTACATACCCAGCCCCTGTTTTTCTCTTTCTTTCTTTCTTTCTTTCTTTCTTTTTCTTTCTTTCTTCTTTGTGACAGGGTCTGGCTAAGTTGCTTAAGTTCTTGATAAATTGTTGAGGCTGGCCTTGAACTTGTGGCCCTCCTGCCTCAGCCTCCGAAGTTACCGGGATTACTGGAGAAAATTGTTGTTGTTTTGACATTAAAGAAAGAGTGATCTCTGGAAGTTGGAGAAATTAGAAATGTAAGAAATATATAAATACAATGTACTCATAAAGTGAAAATTATTTAAAACTGTTTAAATCATATTATGGAAGAATTGTTATTAACATAAAATATGCTTTTTGGATGCAAGAGGATGTTAAGAAAGATCTTAAGTTATATATACAATTTGATTCTAATTTTGTTTATGCTAAAGTATGGCAAGAGAGCTACACCAAAATGTCAAGATCTTAACACTGATTATTTAGGAATGGAGGAGTTATAGGTGATTTTTGTCCATTCTGTTGCCTTCCCTGTGGTTTCCAACATTTTCAATGAACATGCATGAATTTAAGAATTAGGGGAAAAACTACTCACTATAGAAAACAAAAGTTAGTTCTGGCCAAAGCAGAGAGGAAAACACAGTGGGGAATAAAGTTTGTATTAGTACTCAAAGAAAGCTAGTGTTCTGGCAGTCTTTAAATAGCTGCCCCAGTGGGCAGATATTCTCCCTCTTATTGGGGGATGAAACCTGGTATCTCCGGGCCATGGAGTTACTGGGTGTGTCACAGTCTAACTGGAGGTGGGCACCTCTGGGCTTCCTTTGCACTTGGCTCCCACCTCTTTCTTCCCCTAAGTTAGTTTCTTTTGTAGGCAAAGTAGCCACCCAGAAGCTGTAATGGCAGGCCTTACTACCAGCGAAATCCCACATGACAAATTCGTCCTTTGTGCTGATACAATTGACCTGTCACCTCATTTTTACAGCTAATTAGCTCTTTAGTAAGCGATGGCTAGTGTCAGAGGTCATCTGATACCTGATTCTGGTAAATTGACCGTAAATATTATTGTCCATCTGTATTTGCTATTCAAAACACTGCTTAGTTACCAGATTTTAAATTCTTCTTGTTAGAGATCCTGCTAATTTTTGTTGGCAAGATTAAGTTTCCAGATAATGCTCATGAAACTTATCATGTCCTGAAGTTATTGGGGTTGCTTCCATTAGGCTTTTCATATGGTCAAGCCATCCATGGGGATACAACTTTTCCTAGTTTCTTTTTCTAAATTGAAGTTGCTAAAGAAACTCTTGTTTTGATTCTGTCTCTTACCATTATAACTTCTAGGAACATTTTATTGCTTTATAACAATAATATCTATAATACTAAAAGCAGCTAGTAATTATTGAGGAGTCACCATACTCCAGGGACTATGTTAAAAGCCTCATATGCTAAATTCTTTAAGTCTAATGTGATGTGGAGATATTTTTAACCTTAAATAATAGATGAGAAAATTGAGGCTTGGAGAGTTTCGATTTTTTTGCTCCATAGCATACAAATATATAGAAGATCAAAACTATGCTCAGGTCTCACTGGCTTTTTCCTAAATCTGATCAATTAACCCCCAAGTTGTACATTCTTGTGAATCTAGTTATTACCATGCCTGGCTTGTTAATTATGAAAATATCCATGGGGCAAGGTATGTGCCTAAACTATCATTTGTTATTGGACATTTAGAGACTAGGAATATTTGGGAAACACCAAAAACAGATTTGTGCTGGTTTGGATGGGAGTCAGGTGATCTGGAATGAGACTAGCTAATCGGAGTCGAAGTGGGCTGCGTCTGGGAGCAGCGTGTCTTCTCTCTAGTTCTACTCGAAAGCATTCTCTGAGCTCTTGGAGTATGTCTAGGAACAAGGCAGAAAGCTATACTGAGTCAGATGGGAGTGGATGAAAAGCACAAGATTTTTACATCAGAGAGAGTGTATGGAGGATCAGTCCTGGCTGTGTTCCTTAACTGGTGGCATACACATTTCAGAGTGGCCAAGGCACACTTGTTTCTAAACCAAAGTGTGTTTTCAGAGAATTTATTAGTCTTCAACACTCCCTCCCCACCTACGTACCACCTCTTCCTGAGGGAGAGTGTAATGAGGAAGCCTTCTTGGAAGGCTTATTAAAAGGATTAGGTCATTGATCACTAATGAGTTGTTCAGCATTCAGTAACAAGTGGACAATCTCAGACACAAGGCTGGCTCAGTTTATACAGAGATGGTAACAGAAATCAAGGAATTCAGAGACTGCAATTTCCTTTATGATAGGCTGAACAGATATAGTAACAGTGTTGATAGTAATAAAGATATAAAATGAGCCAGAATTTAC
This sequence comes from Aplodontia rufa, assembly GCA_004027875.1. Classification (NCBI taxonomy): domain Eukaryota; kingdom Metazoa; phylum Chordata; class Mammalia; order Rodentia; family Aplodontiidae; genus Aplodontia; species Aplodontia rufa. Next base: position 8,388 of record PVKS010002582.1, on the reverse strand, counting down.
TTTTTCTTTAGAGCAGACCAAAGTCAAATGTACCTGACTGCTATGTAGATTCAGATTGCAGACTTAAAGTATGAGAGGCTAGGTATGCAAATGAGGGACTACAGCATAATCAATCAGGCAACCCCTAAGTGTATTGAATAGCCTTGTGTAATACGGTCAGCACTGTGTGTAATGCCAAATGATGAAACAGTCTTTGACCTTATCCAGAGAGGCAAAGAAATTGTAGGGAGACAAATGAGGGGATCAGACACTTCATCATGAAGTTGCAGTTAAAGAGGAGAGACCATATAGGAAAGGGAAGTTTAGAAGCCAGCTTGAATTAAGAGGAAAGAAATTTTGACTGGGAACCAAGAGATTTTCATATTTCATTCCTGGTTTTGCCATGGAAGCTGGGTGATCTTGAATAGGCAAATTTCTCTCTTGGGCCTGTCTCAGTTTTCCATCTGTGAAATGAGGGAATCAGGGACAATGATTTCTAAGGTCTTCGCAGGGCTAATGTTAGTATTAGTATTAATTTTTTTATAAATAAAAGGATGACCTGTGACCGAAACCACTGGAGTATATGTCTCAGAAATGGGGTTGGAAAGGACCAGGCATGGAGAGTTTGTATGTGTGTGTGTGTGTATGTGTGTGTGCGCTCGCGCGTGTGCATGCAAGTACACAGTTGGAAGTGTGAGGCTTAGCTTGTGAAGAGGGGGAGGGGAGACAGGCGAAGAATCATACATGGTAAAAATGGAGAGGGGAGGTGTGCACAGAAATGACAGTAAAGGCCAGTCTAAACCTCAGCTCCTTGACATGAAGCCACTGCACACTTAATCAAGCCAAAAAACAAGAAGTCATTTTTGATTCCCATCTTTCCCTTACTAATCACATCTAAGTCCATGAAGAATATGTGCTCAAATCAATTGACTTCTCTCCTGCTCTATCATCAGCAACTTAGTCTGGCTGCCAACATCTTCTTTCTGGAAGAAAGCAATAGCATTGAAGCTGATTTCCAGTCTGTCTATGTCTACTTTAAAGTTAGCCTCGTATGAATGAGCCAGAGCAATCTTCAAAACTTATCAATGAATCCTGTCACTCTTTTGCCTGAAGCCATTTATGACTTCAGATTGTGATTAGAATAAGAGGAGACAAGAGATCGGGGAGTAGGAGGAGAAGGGGGACATCCTATACAAGGATTGGTTTTAAGTTACTCTGTCATTATGTATACATGTATAAAAGAAAAGTAATGAATCCTTTCATTATGTAAGATGATGTTGAACCAATTTTGAAAAATGGTTAAAAAAATACTAATTATACTAGGTGTTGTCAAGGAAGTAAAACACCTGGACTCTCATATCCTGCCAATGAAAACATAAGTTGTAACAAACACTTTCAAAACTGCTTGCCACTACTGAATAAAGTTCAACTTCCATATTCTCTAAGATTTTACGCTATAAGGAATATACTTGAAAGAAATGCATATATGTAGTATATATACCAGAAGACATGTATAGTAATACTCATATTAATATTATTAATAGTTCATTAACAGTAGACAAATACATAAATTATGATATCCTCTAATGATATATAATACATAATGATTTGTAATGATGTATACTGTTTTAGCTATATGTTCTAGAAGGATGGAGATTACAAAGTGTTGAGTGAAAGAAAAAAAAGTCATTCTCTCTCTTCTCTTGCCTCACTCACAGTGAATTGCATGACCTAGCCCTAGACTTCCTGTTATCCTTGCCCTGGCCACCTACCACTCTCTCCTGGTTTCACTGGTCACTTTCTTCTCCTTGGACATTTCTGCCATGATCTTGCGTTAAGCTTTTGTACCTGCTCTTCCTTGGATCTTCTTCCCCTGTATCTTTTCATGAATGCCTTTTTTCTTCTCATATTCAAGTCTGCGCTCAAAGGCCACTTCCTTAAGGAGGGCTTCTTCAGGTTCTTGTTCAGGCACACTTAATTATAACACTTCTGTACTTGTTGTCTATTTCCTCCACTAAAATATCAGACCCAAGAGAACAGTGACTATTGCACAGAATTTGACTGTGCTTGTTGGATGAATGGAAGAATGGTTAAATAGGAAATGGAATAAAGCACAGTGGTATTGCACAATGGTTTCAGGCACCATGGAACAACACCCAGGTAAACCTGGATTCAGATCCCACACAGCCACGTGACCCTGGGAAAATTATACAACCTCTGCAAACTTCAGGTGTAACGTGAGGAGAAAATGGTGTTGACATCATTGGATCAGGAGGTGTATTTTATGCAATAATGTCATAAAAGCCCTGAGCTAAAGGCTTCATAGAATTATGTTTCTTTTCATATTTTGCCTGTGGCCTCCTTTCTTCAGCATTTAGTTTGAACAGAGAGGGAATGTAGTGTATAATACATGAAGGAATTTCCTTTCTTGCCTCTCTCCAGTCCTTCCTTTCTTTTCCTTCCCTTTTCTCCTCTCATTCTTTCTTGCCCCCCCTTTTCCTCCTGCATTTCCGCATATCATGATTATTTATATATTTATTTTTGTAGGCATTTATGTACTTGTAGGCAAATACTCATATTTGCATTAGGTAAATGTTAACTGTGATAAAGCTCCTTTTATTGTAGTTTTTATAATGTCTTTGGGGAAACCGTATGGCTAAAATAAATATATCGACTGTTAAATTTGCACTTCAAATGGATAAAATGATTTTAATATATTAATAATGAATATTTATTTAGTACTTCATTTTATAAATTATAGCCAGTAATAGCATTTATACAGATTTGATTTGATTTGACATGATTCTTACATTACACACAGGAAAATAACAAAATTCAGGGTAGTGGGTTGAATTGTATATCCTCAAAGGACAGTTCAGGTTCTATCCTCTGGTACCTGTGAATGTGACCCCTTATCTGCAACATCATATTGTTGTGGATATGATGAAGAGCTGGAGAAGAGAACAAGCTGGACTAATGACCTTGTGAGAGAAGCAGAGGGATATTGGAGACAGAGAGAAGATGGCCATGTAAAGGCAGAGAGAAACCGAAGCCAAGGAATGCCGAGGGTTGCCTGCAGACACCGTAAGCTAGCAAAAAGGCATGGAGTGTCTTTATAGAGAATAAATTTCTGCTTTAAATTAGTCAATTTGTGTGTGTGTGTGTGTGTGTGTGTGTGTGTGTGTTTAATAGCAGCCCTAGGAAAACGATACATTCAGTGAATTCACAAAGGTGCAGTACTGAAAACATCTAGGAAGACCATCTACGAAGCCTGTTGGCCAATATATGTTAAGACTCATGGTTTTATAAAGATCCTTCCAGGCTAGATGCTGATCTTAAAAAGTTATAACAAACCAAATCTGCCTTGAAAATATGCTTTGTTCATTTCTAATTCTACGACTGCAGCGTTGGTCCATTCAATCATCTCTTTCACGTGGGTCCTGCAATAGTCTCTAACTGACACTCCCATTTCCACACATACCTCCCACCAGTCCTTTCTTCACACAGTTGCAAGAATGGATCGACTGTCTTGAATCCAAAATGGATCATGTTATTCTGAGTGCAGTGAGAAGTCATGGCCTCATGCCTCAGTGGCTTTCCATTGAATTTAGGATAAAGCACCCACCCCTCATCGTGACCTCCAAGGCTCCTCGTGACCTGGTGTACGCCTTCCCTCCACACCCATCTGCAGCATTCTTCCCTTGCTTTGCCGCTTTTGTCTTTCCCACAGATTATAAACCATGAGGGAGGTATTCTCGGTGCCTAGTGAAGTGCCTGACACTTTGGAGATACTGAAAAGGCACTTGCTGATTAGAGATTGCTTAAGAAAGGCCTCCATTCCTTCTTGGCTCTCCTTTTAAGGCCCTGGAACATTTTTTGATTAGGAGTACATTAGTTTTAGATGATATCTTTGCTAGAATGCTTTATTATCTACAGATTGCCACTATAGTGTTCTTTGTACTTGAGTAGCCAACCTAGGAAGTGAGCCAATTGGAATGGTAAAAGGGATATTGCTCTTTAAAATGGGAATTATTAAATCTTTTCATTTCTTCAAAAGTTGTTTCATTTTTCTTCTTTCCTGTTCCCTGTCTGATGGCTTGCTTCTTTTCTGTTTTTGGGCCACCCAGCTCCTCCTTATTTGCTTTGCTCATTGCTGGTGGAGGCTGATGATCATTGACACACCTACCTGGCTTGCTTGCCAGCTAGATTCCATTCTGTTTAGCCACTGGGAAGTACTGGCAGGAGACTGGGAGCCTGGAAGAGAGAGAGGTCGCGGGGTATTTCCTTCCTGCTCCATCTGTGCTCTGGGTACATTTTCTGGCAGTGACTGCCTCCCTCCAGGGCTGCAGCTCCTGTTGGCCTGCTCCTCCTCCATGGTTCCTGTGCTCACTGGGCTCTGAAAACTGTTACGTCTTCTCCTTGCCCTTTCAGGAATGAATTACAGGCAGTAACAGATTCACGGATTCTGGGTGCCTCATTATCCATTGTTGGTTCCCTTAACTTTGTACAAACATTTGTATATAGTTCCTCAGACTTCCTCTCTTGAACTCTCTGTGTTGGATTCTGTTTTCTTCTGGTCCTTAAATTTACCTCCATGTTAACTTTTAGGACAGAGAAGTAAGAGTCTCAGGTTAGGCAATATCTACTTCTTGTTGGCTCATGACCAGTTTGTACCTCTAATTTTGCTGTAAATGATTGAACATCATTTTCACCTTCTTTTTACTTTCAGGCTACGGTAACAGGTAGGGCTCGTTGCCTACTTGTCGGGACAGGTCAAGTCTGATTGAATAGACTTGATTCCATATCCTACATCAAGTTCTTAATCAGCTTCACTATTTGCCTTCACAAACTGTTGCAGAAAATGTTGACACTTCCTCAGTATTCATGTGTTCTAACTAAGCTGGGCCTCTTGATTGGATCATGACCCATAGGAAGAGGTTGTCATCAATGTGTACCAATTTCCTGGATGGTGTATTAAAACATCTCCCACTTCCCTCCTACTTATGCTTCCTTGGCTATCATATCTTTGGAAGCCAAATTTACAGATGGTCCAGCTACAGGTGCAGGGAGTTGCTAAGATGCTTCAGACTTTGAATGATTGACAGTTTTATTGTGTTAATAATGAAGATTTGGGGTTATATTTGTTACCTCGGCCCTACCTATCCTATTCTGACTAATACATGTACCAAGTATATTAATTCATTCCTAATGTTTTTTTGGTCTAAACCAGCAATATAAAACACTCATCATATCACCCACTCTCCCTGACATCAAGGTCATAGTAGACATTTTTTAGGTAGCAAGAGTAGCCTTTCTAGGTATCTTAGTGCATTCAGGTTGCTATAACAAAATGCCCTAGACTGGTTAGTTTACAGATAACTCACATTTCTTACAGATTTGGATTCTGGGAAGTTCAAGATCAAGGTGCTAGCAAATTCTGTGTCTTATGGGGGTCTGCTTTCTGACTCATAGATGGTAACTTCTGGCTGTATACTCACCTGGTGGAAGGGCAATGGGAACTTTTGAAGGAATTTCTTGTAAAAATGAAGCCTGTATTGAAGGGTTCCTTGAACCACCTTGCACATGTATTCAAGAATGTAGACTAGACTATCTTGAGTAATCTTCAGACATCAGGAAACAAAATCAAAGCAAGTACATTTGATTATCTTGTTGCTCAAAGGTTTTTGTTCAAGCATTTTCTTTACAACACTTTTTCCTAACCACAAATCCGAGCTGGGATCCTGCCCATCTATAGATTCTGATCATCCTTGTCATCTGATATCACTGATTGCATTCTATAGTAATTTTCTCCCAGGCTGCTTCCCAGCTGATGTCCGCACCCACCCAATCTTACCTTCTGAGCCACAGCCAAATCTATGCCTCTGGCTAGCTTCTTATTGAGCACTTCTGGTCCTCGAACAGAATAGACTGAGACACCCATACATTGATCTGAAGAAAACAGACTACAGCAGCTGATATAGAAAGTAGTAAGAGCTGAGTAGGGAATCCCATAATTCCAAGTCCCCAATAGTGAAGATGAGGGTGCAGTGACCCTGAGTGTGACCCTAACTATTCCCATCTATTCAGTCAGGATGAGCCATTAAACATAAAGATCTAATTGCATAATCTTCCTGCCTGGCTTCTTCATCCTCACTCTATGGTAGACATGACTATTAAAATTAATTTTCTGTGCTCAGGAACTTCTTATCAGTCCTTATTTAGAAGCTCTGTCATCATTTGCATATAGGGAAGACTGGTCTAGTATTAATGAGTTCATTAACATTTGAGAAGACCCAAATAACATGTCCAGAAAATAATAATGTGCCAGCAAGACAGGTGTTGTACATCTCTGTGTCAAGGTTTGTACATTGATCTCTCAGTGGTTTGGAACAAATGTAACATTTATTGTCATCAGTGTAATCTGGGGAGTAAGATGACATACTCTGAAGTGCAACAGTTTGCATTTTAATTCTGGCATCACTGTTTTACTTCTTAACTCTGAAAATTTAGATAAGTTTTTGAATATTTCTGTCCCTTAATTCCCTAACTTTCATATATAGGATAATAAAGAGTTCTCATCCTTAGAATTTTCACAAGAAGTCAGTGAGTTAATCTGTGTGGTACATTTAGAACAGTGCTTGGTATGTACTGATCATCAATAAAGGTTAGCAATTATTACTGGTAGAAATTAGTAGGGTTGAGGAACTTTTTTGAATTCAACCATAAAACCTCTGATGACAGATCTCCAGGTAGAATACTCAGGTCCAGCAGGCCACAGTGCTTGACTTCTATCAAAGGAAAATGGTGGTCCAATAGTTCCTTGAGATGTTGAGGAACGAGGGTAATCATTACCAGTGAGATGTTTCCTCTCATTTAGGAAAAGAAGCAGAAAAATTAGAAACCACTGATTCATTAATAATATAATATCAGTGTGTTAGCTTTTTGTTGCTGAGATCTAATTACCTGATCAGCACAACCTAGAGGAAATTTATTTTGAGCTCGTAGTTTGAGAGTTTTAGTCTACGGTCTGCTGACTCCATTACTTTGGAGGTGGAGCTTCAGGGTGGCTTGATTTTGTAGGGGAAAGCTACTCAGTTTCTGGTGGCCAGGAAATGGGGGGGGGGCAGTGATGAACAAGGCCACAGGGACAAATTATAAACTCCAGAGACATGCCCTACAGAGACCTACTTATTCCAGCTATTCCTGACCTGCTCACAGTTACCACTCAGTCTATTCAAATGATTAATCCATCAAATAAATTAATCCTCTGATTAAGTTATAGCTTTCATAAACTAATTGGTTCACCCCTGAATATTCCTGCATTAATAGGGGAGCTATTGGGAGACATTTCATATCCAAACCCTAAATGTTAGTGTTTTGGAAGTAATGAGTTTGATGTCTGAGGAAACTGGTCTTCATTAGGTGGTGTTTCAAAAGGAAATGTCTACTTGACTATTTTGACCTGTACTTCAAACTCCCCAAATTCTTCCATTTTGTAGTCTACAAATGAATTCTTTATTCATGATAAAGTCGGAAAATGGATCAATAGCTTTCATGTGTGAGGATCTTTCTTGGAGTTCTCTTGTGCTTTACTTATTTTTAGATATAGTATTGCAAATGGCTCTTCAAATTTCGCTTCTCTTCTCTGTGACACTTACATTCATTTCCCCTCTATTAATAACTGGTTACTCTTCATATCCTGTTTAAAAGGTTAGCATTTCCCTTTTCAATCTGCTGTCCTGGGGTGATTTAGAGCAGTGGAAAGGACACGGATGTCAGAGGCCAGTAATCCTGGGGCCATTGTCTGGTTCTAACTGGTATGGGCTACATGACTTTGGCAAATAGCAAACTCTTGGAAGTGTCAACATGTTTCTACATGAAAAGCAGGTATTTCATAAATAGGAAGCAATTCATAAAATTGTTACGGGAAATTAGGTATCATATGTGTTATGTGTATTATAAATGATTATTACTCAGTAAATATTATTTTTTTTCCTCCTCTTTTTTTCATTTTGAAAAACATTCTCCTGATGTATAATTACTTCCAGGGCATGGAAGAATCCTTCTCATGTTAATGTGTCCTTCTTACCATCCCTTATAGATGAAATAGAAATAATGGAAGAAGAATGAAAAAAAGAACTACTGATGATGAACTCAATTACCCCATGTCCTCCATCTAATTCTACATTCCAATGACATGGGATGTGACCAAGTGATCAAACCCTGGGATCTTGCTCTGGCTGCCTATCAAACATTAATAATTATATTGCTGGTAGTACACACATGCCTGTGATTTGAAATAAGAGCATGTGGAACAATGTCAATTATGGAGCTTAATTCAAAAGATGGGAAGGTAAAGTCCCTGCTGTTCGGTCACAATGTAGCTGAGAAACCAAGTTTCATACACAG
>PVKS010002581.1:101748-116055 GCA_004027875.1 Aplodontia rufa | reverse complement strand
CTTCTACCTCCCCCCTCCCATCCCTAGTCCCTTGTCATGTGGTCCTTCTTTACTGTAGTTGACATACATTATGGCTTAATCCTTGTGCTCTTTGGGCTGGCTGGCTGCACCCCCAGGGCAAACTCACCTTCAGCTTCTTGTTGAGCCTTCGCTGGAGGCATCTCATTGCTTTCCCTTACTGCACAGCTGTGCCTGCAAGATGGGTACAGTGTCTTCTGATGTACTTTGTTCCCATCTCTGGTCTACTGGCATGTGCACCTCTAACTTGTACACATCCTGGGAAATGGAAGCTTCTCAGGCTTTTCTTTATACCTCACCTCTATTCAGTGCTGTTTGCTTACATCCGGGGGTACAGGAATTTGGCTAGCAAGTTCAGTGACTTAACCTATGTCCAGTAGCAGCACACAATGCCATCTTCTCCTTTTTTGTAGTCTCTCCCACTTCACAATGTTGGAAATGGGGAGAATAGATAATCTTGAGAAATTTCTTGTACTTGGCTTCCTCTTTTCCCTCTTTGGTCTATTTTTTTTTTTTATTAAAAGGTGGCAGTAGTGGGATGTGGTGAATGCTCATTCTCTTGATCTATGACCTTTCAACAAGTCCTGTGCACTGGTGGCTAATTCTTTGGCCTTAGCATGTAGAATGCTTAATAATGCATCTGCTCTTAATTATAGAGAAATCAGGACTCTGTATGTAGTATCATCCTTTTATTTTGTCACCAATGCCTTCTACTAGAAGACAGAACAAGTAAAAGGGAAAGTGTTGGAAAGAAATAAGGACTGTTTCTCTCATGATGGCCCAAGAATTGACAATGGGACGCTCATGGCTGTGGAGTGCTCAGATTTTTAATGGGAAGGTTTGGGCTCCGTATCCCCCAAACCCAGAGCGATGTCTGGCTTGGTGGGTAAAGGTTCACAGAAGCTTCTAAATTACTAATGGCAGTAGTGTGATTTTTCTGTAGAAAAGACAATTCTCTAAATTTCTCAATTTAGAGAAATATGCTTACCTGAACTTAGATGTTACATAGTGTATACATGTATGAAAACATCACAGTACCCCATGAAAATGTATGTTTTTTGTGTCAATTAAAACAAAAAGAAGAAAAAGTAACCCTGGAAGAAGCGAGATCCCAGTTTTTTTCCATCTAGCTCTTCCAGAGCCCCGCTGTTGGTTTGCTTGCCCTGCCAACGTAAAACTGTGTGATGGGAAGACAGAGATAGCCTTTGAAGTGACCATGAGGAGTGGTGTCTGTCAATACTAAATAGCTACTTTTAAATGACAACTTTGAAGCCATCGCTTTGGCTTGGTATATGGCAAAGCAAGTGACATTAAAGCTGTCGCTTCTGGAGTACTGTGGAATGACTGATGTGTACCTGGAGACAGTGGTTCACACATGCATTAAGAACATTAATGCTGAGCAGTACTGTCTCTGAAACTGAATGAGAGAAGGGCCTCACACCAAGGAGGACCTTGCATTTACACACTCTCTCTCTCTCTCTCTCTCTGTCACTCTCTCACACATACACACACACACACACACACACACACACACACACCCTCCAATGTGATCAAGGATACACGATGCTTCTTACTCAGGATTCAGCCCTCAGGAGTGGCAGCCAAACATCCACTCTCATGACTACCGATACTGTTCGGGCCCCAGGGAAAGGCTTTTCCACATCTTGCTCGATGTTCTCAAACAAAAGGTGTCTGCATCTGAATGCTGTAAAGACTTGTGCGTGTGCTACCTGAAGCGGGCACTGCTCTGGTGTGCAGGGAGGAGCTGAGCAGCAGAAGCACTTAGATAAGACAAAACACTAATTAAACGGCCAAGCCTTCCTTGCAGCATGAGGGTGGCAGTGTGCTCCATAGAATGATATTTTTCAGTAGGGCTGAGCATCCATTCTCTTTCTCCACGGTTCTGGAATTGCATATTAGTGTACTGTTGGCAATGGTTGCACATGGTGACAGAAGAACATTTTGAAATATTAACAACTACTCATTTGCAAGTCTCTGGTCCATCAACACAACACCCAGATGTGTGTAGTAACAATTAAATTCCATCACCTTTGATATTTTGCTGACTCTAAGTTATATAAGAACCATGACTTTACATGCATTTAAAACACTTTTTATAGTTATGAAATGTTTTCCAAGATAGGAGAATAGAGCATATTTAGCTGTTTTAGTTAGCTTTATATATAACTTTAAAATGTTAAACATGTGATATGTAGGCTTTTGTTTGGATTCTTGTCCCAGGGCCCTACAAGTAATAGAATCAGGCTTAATGTAAAATATCAGATCATGGTAGTTGCTTTTCTAAAATTTTGCGGTGAACATATAGTCATGTCTCTGAACTTTGCCATTGTTTTATGGAGGTGAGCTAGAGTATGGCTAAAATTCTTCCAACTTTATTTATTAAAGAGAGAAGGACAGTGAGAGAGTGAGAGAGAAACAATTTTTATTTAGGTTTTTTATGCGGCCATCATTGCTCTGAGACTTTGTCGTGTACATGGTGCTGGGGTTTGAATTCACATACTCACGCATGCCGGGCAAATGCTGTAACCACTGAGCTACTGCTCCAGCCCCTTTTCCAATTTTATATAGCCTGGTGTTTTTCCATGGAGTTCAAGAGAAATGCTGCAGAACAGCAATGGAGAGTGATCCCTTATGTTTTCATTAAAACTGCAGCTTCATAAGAATCAACAACAGACAAGATTTGGAGTTTGTTTCTTTGTTATTTAAATGTATTCTTTTCCCAGGATGGAGGCAAGTTTACTTGGCAAGTATATGTGTTTTGTCTAACTATTTCAGGATCATCTCTGTCTTTAACCATGACAGCCGTAGCAACATTAATATCAATTGAATACGGAGAAGAACTTTGCAATGTTCAATGTGCTGATATGCATTTTACCATCTGTTAATAAGTTAAGAGAGAAAACTGGAGCTTCTGACAGTTTGATAGATGGACTTGCAAAGGTAATGGCAATGTGAAAAGGTTTGCACTTCTACTTTTTTCTTTCTTTCTTTTTTTTTTTTTACGATAACAAACTAAGGCCAGACATTAATTTCTTCTTTTTGGATGGAAATGAAAACATAACCATAACTGTAGTTTTCAGAGAATGCTTATGCTGAGGTGCTTTATTTATTTTTCTGGGAAATCAATCCTTTCTGGGGAAAGGATGATTTGATGATTATAGTGTTTAACCTTTCATTTCTTGGAAGTCTTTGAGAGCATTGCATTTTTTTCCCCTGATGCTAGGTTTGGGATCTGTATCCCATCTGCAGAGAATGGGCATCAAACATCAGGCCAGAAGTTGAGAACTCTAGGTTCTAGGCTTCCCTGTGCCTAGTGATTCTAAGACTTGTCTCATCTGTTCAATGGCATTAATATGTGTGCCATATATGGCTATGGAGAACAGACTGGATGATGGATATAAAACCAATTACAAGGACTAATAAAAATTGCCAGACTAACAGCCCAGAGTGAGCCAATGATGGCCTAAGGGTCAAATCCATCCTGTCATTTGTTCTTGTAAATAAAGTTTTATTGGAATATAGTCACATTCACTTATTTTTTCTGTGGCTGGCAAAGCCTAGAATAAATGCTAATGGGTTCTTTGGAAAATAGTCTTTTGACCAACATGGGGCAGAAATAAATATGCACTATAAATTTTTAGGGGGGATTCCTCAGATGATGAGACAGAGCTCTTCCTTAATAAAGAATGACAGCTAACAAATAGAAAAGTAATGATAGAATTAGAAAATCTTCCTATGAAAAGGTGCAGACAGGGATTGTCAGTGGACACTAAAACCTTTGCATTAAGTGTTGGGCAAGAATATACTCTCATCATGTGAAAGTGTGGTGTTACCAACTGCTAACTGTAAAAGGAAGAATGACCTGTATGAGGGACAATTCTGTGAGGCACTTCTTGATCCCAGTTATTGAACTCATCCTCACTAAACGAGGGACTGTGGACACATGATGTGCCTGCTAATGTGCAGCAAGGTTTTGAGCAGGCATCATCTATGAAGTGTTCTTATAAACATTTCCAAGGTGAATTTAATCAAGATATAGCTATAATATCCAAGTAATTGGAAATACTGAGAATTGAGGCATCAGTTTAATCATCCCAAAAGGAAACAAAAAGAAAGCCAAAACTATGGAGTGCTTTCCTGTTATATCAGATCTAAAACAACCAAATGTAATGTGGGACCTTGCCTGGGTTTAATATAAACAAAAGTAAGCTATAGAAAGGATATTATAGGCCAGATAGGGAATTGGAATATGGACTAGATATTGGATATTATTAGAGAAATATTGTTAATCTTATTAATGTGATGTTACTGTGGTTACACGGTGTCTGCTGATGTTTTTTGAGTTTTTTCCAAATGCTTGAGAAAGACACACAAACACATGTACGAAACATTGCAAAATGGTAGCAGTTCAAAACTACAAGAAAAATATAGGAGAGTCCAGTAGTACTAACCTCTTAATTATTTTGTGTTGAATATTTCCAGAATAAAACATTGGGAGACAAATCCAACATAGTATTATTGTTGATGGAATAAAGAACTCAGGGAATCGACATCTAGCAGCAGGAAGACATGAGCTGCTTTGATATATGGTTAATAATGCTGTGCAGCGTGATTCTCTCTTGTGTGCCCTGTCCAGCTTCTCAGTGGAAGAATTAGACATAAACCATTCTATTTTTGTCATTTTTTCCTGAAGGTGTTCATTCCTAATGGTGATTCATCTTCTACCAGAGAACCCACACATGCAATATTTTTCCCTTACAAAATTTCATCTTATTAGTTAGCATCCATCATTCAAACCTGTCAAAATCTTTAGAATTTTGATTGGCTCATTCAATCTGCTAGTTATCTTTCCTAGTCTTGACATCTGGATGGTTGATGAGCTCGCTTTCTGGGTCTTCACCAAGTAGGTAATGAAGACATTGACTAGTAATCCCTCACTGTTCCTAAGACAAAGCGTCGGAGTCTTCTAGTGCCTCTCCTTCCAGACTGGGGTGCACTTAGCTCGTTGGCTCCGTTTGGGCCCCCTGCTTCAGCAAGGTGAATGTAGCCTATCAACCCCTCTCCAGAATTCCTTGTGCACCAGACAGGCTCTGCTCTATGCCACTTCGGAGCCTGTCTGCCTCTGAACTTCTTCCAGCTACTTCTGTCACGACCTGCCCAGCATGGGACTCTGATGGCTCCTTCAAGTACATCCCAGTAAGGGCCTGCCTGTTCCATGTCTGTGAAGGGGCCTCTCACCTTCTGTCTTGAGATATTCTTGCTGACACCACATAAGATATCCTGAGGACTGCAATCCAGCCCATATGTGCTCAGCCTGGAAATGTCAGGGATTTCTGCCCTGTGGATCAAATCTTCGAGCACAGGGAGACTGATGCCTAAAGACACATTCTTTGTGCTTTCTCCTGGGCAGACCATCTGACTTGCATCTGGTAAGCAGTGGGTAGCACTTAGTGGCTCGGTATGGCTCTCCTTCTTTACTGCACTCTTCATTTTGCTCAGTCCATTTTTACTCTGACCCAGGCTCTGTTTTCTGAAAACTCTAGCAAAGACAGGTTGCCTCTGTTATGTCTGCGTGTCTCTGGAGTGTCTCCAAGAATGCAGTGAAGGACTGCCAAATGCCTTTCTCAGATCAAAACCTTTCATGAGAGTCTTCTCCTGAGTTATTGTTCCAGTAATCTTTCAGTGAGTACCCTTGAATATCAGAAACACATGTGACAAAATGGGATCAATGGTCAGATTTTAAATTAGTTTGCCTATATGCAAATTGTACATAGGAAGAATGTTCTTAGAAGCAATATTGTGGTGGGGCCACTTTTGCCATTCCAAAGAGCAACAGACAGGCATTTCTTCTTAGCCAATGGCTTAGGATAAACAGCATGTGTACAAAAACACTATTTCAAGTTTCTCTCGCTTCTACTGTTGATTGTTTTACTTTCATATATGTCCTTTTATACCTTTTCCCCCCATCATTTTTGTTCTTAGATGTCATGAAATTTGATTAATAGACTTATGTTTTTGGTCATAAATTATTTTTCAAATAGCATTTTGATTATATACATAATTATATATGACTAAACCATTCATATCTGAAGTACATAATTGTAACCCAGTAATGGCTCTTTGGGAGATTGGGTAGCTAATGATTATAAGCACACATTTTAAAGTAATATTTTGGGGAGGTCACATCCATTCTCTGCCATTAACTGCCTCATTTTGGTAATTTACTGTATATAATCTCTGCACCTCAATTTCTTCATCTGTATGAACATACTACTAGTACTTATTTTATAGGGTTATTGTAATGATTGAGTCAAACATATAAAGCAATTATGAAAGTGTCTGGCAATTAGTAAGTACTCTGTAAATGTGAGCTAGTATTATCATTATAATTATTGATTCTTATTAAAATAATAATTATTACCAATACCACCACAATGGCTTCTTTTTCTAGAGGTCATTTCTCTTTAGCCATTCTACAGGATATGCATATACCCAAGATGTAAGCAAAAAATGGTGTTATGGACAGTTAAATTAGGTATCCTCAAATACTGACACTTAAAACCAGCTCTTAACCTAGGTTTCTGTTCACATATTTTTTACTCTCAGGATACATTCAGTGCTAATAAGTTTGGGGTCTATTTTTCAAAATCTACTTTTTTCTTAGAAACTGGAAGATTGGAGTTGTTGCTTAGGTACACTGAGAGAAAATTACATGGTAGTAGGAGACAATTCACCATTAAATCAGGGCCAGTACATCAATCACAAGATTCCAAGTATGATGAGTAAGAGTATTAATTTATCCAACGAATATTTTTTGAGCACTAACTTTTGCCAAATACTGTTCTGGGCCAAGAAAATGCAAATGTGAATGTGATTGACAAGGACCTGGTATTCCATGATAAAGAGTGTAGAGGGGTGGTAAATATATCTAAAGAATGAAAGACTGAGGGTCTTGTGAAGAGCAGCTGAGACAGTAAGGTAATTAGAAAGAGACTGGGATGAAACCTGAAAGATGAAGTAAAAACTGACTTTTCACAGGCCAGGGGATGAATATGCAAGTGTGAAGGCCAGGAAGTATGACAGCATTCAGTAGATTCAAGCCAACAAGAGGGGACTGCAGTGTGGTCAGCCCAGGGAGCAGGTGGTGCTGAGCAATCCGAGTTAGTACTGGAGAGTTAAGAAGGGGCAAGTTGATGTAGGGTCTTCTGCTTGGTGTTAAGAACATGGAATTTTTTTTAAATAAGAGCACTACAATCCACTGAAAGGTCATAAGCACAGAGCAAAAGGATCTATACGTCTATGATATGATGGTTGTCACTGCTAAACATAGAATGGATTGGACGTGACCAAATTAAAAATAGGGTGATCTATTATAAGACTATTACATGGTTTGAATTAAGATGCTGGCAGTAGAAAGAAGTGCTTATGTTTTTGACATATTTTAGAGATTGAGTCTCCTGCATTTGTGGAGTATGGGGAGGGTTTGAGTGTGGAGGAGGAGTATAAGCAAGGGGCAGGAATCAGAATTAGAGTTGATTGCTGTTTGTTTGCTTGAACAAATGGTCAACAGAGGTCAAACTCTCCACAGTGAGGAGACAAAGGAAGAATGGATTGAGAATGATGGTCTCAAGGGTGCCATTTGGGCCACACTTGGTTTGAGAGGTCAATTATTAGACAGCCACATAGAGTTTCCAGGCAGGAAATTGACAATGCAGTTCTGTGAGGTCCCAAGTATCTCAGGAACCTCTCAAAGTTGATTTGTGAAATAATGTAGAAATTTAACCAGGCTATAAACTTTATGAGATCAATTTTGGCAAAGGTTGATATTGGTACGTAAAATTTGAAAACATCAAGTACCTAAACGGGCAACAGTTGATTTTCATACTTAGAAAAGTCTTTTAAAGCTCTATCCTAAGTGGTACATGCTTCTTTTATTAAGAAGAAAGATGAATATCTAAAGTTCTTCTCTCTCTCTCTCTCTCTCTCTCTCTCTCTCTCTCTCACACTCTCACACACACACACACACACACACACACACACACACACACACACAAACTCTGGTCACTCTAGGCTTCCTGGTATCTTCTAGAATTGCCCTGGTAAGTGCTTTCTTGCTTGTACCTCTCTGTTTCTCTATTTGAAGAACTGAGGCAAATGGGCACAGTGATCTGAAGATATTCTAGATGGTAATTTTTTCTCCTACATTGGTGGGTCACAGGGCCCCATTCATTTAAAGCAGCCACTCTTTAGAAGGGCTCAGAGGCACTAAAATATTCAAGAAACGGCAGATTTGAGTTTTATTATGTACATTGACCATCTAGGGTACAGGTTGGAGGGCTGAAGTCATTTGGTGCTGGTCCAGGGACACTGAAGTTCCTTGTTGAGGCAGGGCATGTGGACGTACATTAGCAGTCACAGCAAAGCATCAGTGGCCTTCACAGCCATGCAAATTAGCAAAGCTGCTCTAGAACCTTCTCTCTGTGAATTAGTCAGTTCTGAAAGATTTTGTTTTTTGCTTTTTAAATTTAAGTATTATGCAGTATTAGCTTCTTAATAAACAAACTCTTTCCCCTCCCTGCCTGAACCACCCTTGGACTACCCACTGATTTATTTTGCTGGTGAGTTTTATTTCCTTCCACTGTGTGTGGGATGGCCCCGTGGCAGTTTTGTTCAAGCCCCTTGGTGGGGGAGCCTGCTGAATATGTAAAGGTGCTATTATTTACTCTTTACGCTTTCAGTTTTCTTGAACAGTGGCAGTTACATTGCTTGCTTGAATTTAGGACCAAGAGAGCTTTCTGTAGGATAGCTGCAGTGGGCGATGTTTGCTGTTTTTAGTTTCAATTTCTTCTTGACCACTTCAGTTACTTATTAACCTTTTGCCAAATATTGGGTATTCCTTTGTGTTGGGCAGGCAGTCTTTTGTGGAAAACTCCTTGAACCAAAGTCAGAAGTGAAGGGAGGAGCAGAGCTTGCATGATTTAAATGAATTGCAAGGTCTTGGATTAAATTCCTGAAGACTGGAAAAGAGGAGATAGGTTGAAGTCCCTTGGTCTCCACCAGAGATAGTGAATATCTTTCTGAAAATACAATGTTGAGCTGGGAATTTTGGCTCCATTGGAAGGAAGGAAGAAAGAAAGAAAGAAAGAAAAAAAAATAAAGACTAGGGCATATATGATTTGGAGAAAACATTTCCCTTCACTTTTTCCCAGGAAGATTAGCATGGTGGACCTCTTCTGGAGTTCTCAGTCCACATTTTCAGAACCCTTTTCATTCTGTTTTTCTACTTTTTGTGTAGCCCCAACCAAGCCTGCCTCAATTATTTTGTATAAAATAAATGCCTAATCTTTGACATTTAGTGTCCATACCCTTGAATGTATTTTGGTAGAAACTTTGTCTAATTTGATGCTGTCTTCACTACTTGTAGGTACAGATTTCTCTAAGTTTCATATTCTCACTCATAAAATTGGGATGACTTCTGCCTCAATGTGAGAATTAAACAGAAACAGCAGGCATCGTGTACTGTGCATAGACTTTTGAGGTGGTTTGCATTCTAGTTTTGTGTCCTGACTCTGTGATTCTAGGCAAGGCATCTTCTCTGGACCTCAGTTTCCTCACGTATATAATAGAGATAATATCTGTACTGTAAGGTAATTCTAAGTAAAATATAGAAAATACTTGCATGGTTCCTAAAACAGGCACAGGAGGCAGAGGCTGCTATCATCACAGCCTTGTGAATGTTCTGTGTATATACATATGCATGTTTATGCACACTTGGACTCTAAAACAGCATATGATATTTTAAAATTCAGTGTAAGATGGGTCAATGTAAGCCTTGAGTTTGTCTAGATAAGCATGATCAGCACCTGACCATTTTCTGGTCTTGGAATGAAATTTCACAGCATTGATCCTATAGACAATTGCACCAAGCCCAAGAACATACAGCCATGATACTCTCCTCTCATGCAAACCCATCAAGCACCAGGAGGCTCTGCTGCAGGGGCATTTTGACAGATTTGATGTTTTGTGATTGCCAGTTCAGTGAAGTCCTAGTGTCAAGATCTTCAAGGTCAATGATAGCTGGGTATCGTCTATGGTTTGAACGTGTCCCCGAATTTCATTATGTTAATCCCCAAAACAATAGTATTGAGAGGTGGGACATTTAAGAAGTGGTTAGGTCATTAAGACAGTAAGATTCAAATTAATGTCATTATCATGTGAGTAGGCTTATTATTTTTAGTGGAATTGTTATAAAAGAGGGTTTGACCTAGTTGTATATTTGCAGCTGTTGTCTGTCTCTCCAACCCATGATATTTCATATGCACACATACTCTCTTGCTCATCTACCTTCTACCGTGGGATGACATAACAAAGTCCTTGCCAGATGCCAATCCATTGATCTTAGACTGCACAACTTCTAGAACCATGAGAAATAAATTTCTGTTCATGAATGACCCCCTAGTTTCAGGCAGCATCAGCCTCAGGTATTATCTTAGGTATATTTTTCACATGTGAAAGGGTAGTTCTGGATGTCCAGAATTTGGAATTTGAGATCTTGGAGTTGTCCTGCATCGGAGGCAGGAGACGGGGATTCACCTGTTGGCCCCTGGATTATGCTTGGCTTTTCCCATGGAGAAGCATTTGCTCAAGTGGGCTCTGAGAGCAAGATGTTGATTGATATTGCATCAAATAAAGGTTCAGTTGATAATGAAATCTGGGAAGTGAAAGGAAGGTATTTTGGAGTATAGAAGTAGATACAATTATTAGATTCTGATTACCTATCTCCTGCCCATTTCTGGTGTGATAATAATAGAACATTTTATCACTCTGAGCGGATGTCAGTCTCTATGCTTGGCACTTGGTATATGTTATCTTTAATCATCCCCAAACCCTGCAGAATCCTTGACTGTACGTCAGTGCTGTTTGGGTTACAGGACTATATTGTGGCCACAAAACTAGTGGATAGTCTAGGGACAATCCAAATCATTCTGATGCCATAGTCCAGGCTTGTGTGTACATTCTAAGGGGAAAATAAAAAATAATAAACTAATGAATGGCCTAAAATGATACTTGAAAAATCATGCCTTCATTGGGTTGTTTTGGGGATGGTGAAGGTGGTATTCCCTGGAGAAGTTGTTCTCTGTATAATTCATTTTCTTATAATACATATGGACAATGATAGAGGTAATGTTTAATATTTGATAAATGGTAAGGCATAGAGCCTGGTCATTCTAAAGATCCTGAGCTTAATCCTTACTCAGGGTCCTGGAGGCTGAGTACTATGGCAGGTGTTAACATTTCATATGTGCAATATTGAGGATGTCCAGAAAATTCCAAGAGCTAGACCAAGGACACTCCGAGTGGGGAACACCTGAAGGGACTCAGGACAGTGGATATTTTCTATCCTGTTCACAGGTTTGCTTTATTTTGCTTTTGAATATTTTGATGTCTGGCATGCCATTGTAGTCGCCTCCCAGCTGAACAGCAGCTTTGTTGGCAGGCGTAGAGCTGATTTGAGGCTTGGCAGTGCTTCCTGCCTTGCCAGGTGATGAGTTGCACACAAGCCCTTATTGCTATAAAGCCTTGTTCATTTTTAGTGGAAGAGGCAAGAAAACAAGTAGTTCTGCATAGAGAATCTTTTGTCTGCCTTAGATGTTGTCTTGTTTTAAAGCCAATATCAGTAGAAATAGTCCTTGGATTTGGGACTTTGTTTGCTTTCTAATATTGATATGGATTTATCTATCTTGTCCTATCCTGGAGCACTATTTTATAAAGGATAAGTGAGTTTTGTACCTTCTGCCTTTCTTAAATTTTAAATATGAGAATAATTCTGTGTTTTTTTTTTTCTGTAGTGGCTGAGATTAAAGCCAGAAACTTCTCAACTTCTCTAATTGTCTTTCCCATGAGTGATTGTTCTTCCAGATTCATAACTTTATGGAAAACATTCTGTGAAATACATTGATTTTTATTTAAATTCAACAATGCCCTAGTGTCCCGTGCACTTTGTTGATATTAGTGTAAATGTTGGTTAATTTAAAATGCAGGAGGTGCTTAGCCTGTTTGATTTGGTTCCCAGAAGTCACTTTTATCCCTTGTGTAACTGAAGAGCGACTTCAGGGGCCTGGTGACCCGCCGTGCTGCTTCAGTCCTCTATAGTCTTGGTGTGCTCTCGTGGAAAGGATTGGGGGGGATATGGGGACTTTCCTGGGGGTAAAGGGTGGGGTTGCGAGGAGGCTCAGTCATCTATTTCCCATCTATTCTCTATGTATTTCAGTAACATTTATAAACAGAATGGTAAAAACATGTTATTTTTTTTCTAGGAATCGCTTTTCCCATTTGGCAGAAGGTACACTTTATGGCTGTTGCAACCACAGTTTCAGAGTAAGTCAGTGGCCAAACCAGGACCTGGGCATTAATCTCAAGGATGATTAGATCAGACTCCAATCAACTCTGTCTGTGATAAAGCCAGGGTTCGACTGGTAGGCAGTTGTAATGGCTTATAGATACGGATCTTGGCTTCTTGTAATTATTTTCCCATTGAGTCTTTGCCCTGACCCCCAACTTCTGGATTTTTTTGTCTCGCATCCCTTCTTCCAATCCAATACGAATGTGACAGTTTCACCTGGAGCACTGTGGTTCTATAAGGTGACCCTGGACTGACCCTATCAACAGTGCCTGGGACCATCTTCTCTCTTATCATGCTTATCCTTTAGCTGGACCAGATTCTCTGAGAAGACTGGTCTGAGACAGCCACACACTGAGTCTGTAGGGTGATTTCAGACAAGACATCTGGTAGCCCAGTCAGTTTTAGTAGTTGCCTGGATTTCTGTTGCCTTTAAACTAAAGGCAGCTAGACCCAGAGGTATCTCCAAACACTGCATGGCTTCATTTTAAAAACTCAAACTGAGAAAACTGACTTGTTCCATCATGTTTAGGTTCTGAAGCAGCGAGGCATGGTGTCCTGTATTTATAAGATACTCATGCTTATTTGCCAACATTATTTGCAAATAGTATCTTGACATGAATGTTTTAGTAGAGGGATTAATGAATGCCATTTATGAACTAGATAAAGCTATTTACTATTTAGAAATGCAGTGTCGTGAATAAGGACATGCATGTATTTGATGTCAGTTTTCTTTAAATGTGGTTGAAGACTTGGGTTTAGAGGAGAAAGAACCGGAGCTGAGAGACATGGGCCTCTCAGTGCTGGCAAGAACCGAGTGAGTCACTTGGCTTTGTGCCAGTGTTACATGACAATGCCACGATGGTCATCCTCTGGTGAATAAGAGTTAATTGAGGATTTATAAAAGGGGAGATGTCTGCATCCTTATGGTGGCGAATATAAAATCCAGGGGAAGTGATAATGCTGAAGAATAACGTGAGGAGGGGTAGAGCAGGATCTACAGGTTCTTTGAGAAGTTTTATCCAGATGATAGTCAGGGGTTTGGTGATTGATTGGGTTTCAGTGGTAGGGAAGGAAGAAGAGGAGATGGTATTTAAAAATCAATGAGGAACAAATATCTGAGAAGGAAGAAGAATGAACTTATGTTTAATTGAGAAAAAGAAAATGATAAAGGTACTTTTGAAAGGATGTTGCCCCCATCCTTTCCATTCGAGTTTGAGGAAGAAAAAGGAAAGGCCAGAGGGAGCAGGGTCCCCATGCAGCGTCACAGAGCAAATCTAAGAGCTATTTTGGGCAAGGTTCAATGAGCGATTCAGAACTGGGTTCAAAAAGGGTTGAGTATAGCCCATATGAACCTGGGTACCATGGAAGCTTCTCTAACAGTCCCCATAGCTGATTGTGAAGAAACTTTTTTTTTTTTTTTTTTTTGCAATGATTTGGGTTCCAGAGGTGATGTCAGGCTTGGGATGGAAACAACCATAGACTTGTTTTGGAAGGAAGCATTTGAATAAAAAAAAAAAAATAAGAGCTACTGGTTAATATTCATGTAAATGCCATTAAATAAGTGGAAGTTCCAGGCTATTTTGTCCCTCGGATACAGTAAGACATTGGGTTTCCAGGGCACAGTTATCTGTTATGTAACTTCCTTCTCGTTGCCAGGGTGGTTTTTTTTTTTTTAAATTTTAAATTTCCTTTCCCATAAATTTCCGTTCCAGAATCTTGACCAGTTGCCTTCTCTGTTGAACTACTATCCACTTTTCAATATTATTTCAATCTCTTGGCCACCTCTAATGGTCAGCTTGATCTAACCTGGTATAAATCATATATATTCTTTAATGATACTATCACTCCTTGGCATCCATTGAGGG
>PVKS010002581.1:0-101648 GCA_004027875.1 Aplodontia rufa | reverse complement strand
CCCCTTATAGAAAATGGAACACAACTTGCATACGAGTGAGGCACAGCCTTCTCAGTACTTTAAATCATCTCTACTTTTCTTTCTTTTTTCTTGTGGTGGTAGGGATAAATCATCTCTAGATTGCTTATTATACCTAATGCAATGTAAATGCTATATAAGTAATTGCAAAGTATTATTTAAACAATGGCATGAAAATGTGTGTGTGTTTAGTGTAGATGAAATTAAAAAAAATTTCTGACTTCCATATATCCCAAACAGAGCATAGTGCCAGGTTTCAGGTTGCATTCCCATAAATGATAGCTATTATTACTGTTATTGTTTCTTGTATACAGACATAGCCTTGAGGTGATCCACAGGTAAGAAATATAATAGAGATGCAAGATCGAACACTTCATATATCAGAAATTAGTCTATTTTGAGTTTTTATTCATTTGCACTTGGCTCAAACTTCTTGTCCTTTCTTGACTTTAGCCTAGTTACTTCTAATCTTTTAAATCTTGATCTTTGGAGGCTCATCTGAATATTTGAACTTCTTTTTGTGGCCCTGCCAATTAATACTTGATCTGGATACTGTAACCCTTGCCAGGGTTCACCTTCTGGTTCTGGCACTTGCCTTAACTCTGTGACTTAATATTCAGAGCTGTGACCATGTTTCAAATGGTCATTGTAATAATGATCACATTAAAGTATGAAAAAGTACCTATCTGTACCCACCATGCAGATGGTGCTCTGTCTTAAATTGGTTTCCCTGGAAACAGACTCTGAGGCAGAGATTTACAAGCAGGAGAAGGGTCTCTGAAACAATATCTGCAAGGAAGCTAGGGTGGCAGGATTAGCAGAGCGGGGAGTGGAACTGCGGTGCAATTTCAGCTGAAGCTTCAGCTTAACCCGATAGGAGACTCAATACAGGTAGACCCCTAAGAATTATCACAAGGGGGCCCCACTTTGGTTACTGCATCAACTGGTCATTGGACTGGGCCGATCTAGGGAAGAATGTAATCTTGCATGTCTAGCTCCTCAATCAAGGGCAGTTATAGAGAGGGGTGCCAATGTGAGCTGTCAGTATGCAGCACTTCTGGTAGCTGGGGAATTGAGTGCCTAGACCCTGAGGGGGCTCTGGGTGCACACATCACTATTGGCTCTATGCTCAGTAATTTTGAATTGTCTCTGTTATTCTCTTGGGCATCAATTTCTTATTATAGCTTTAAGTTTTACTCTGATAAGCAGCAATTTTTTCCTTATAGTCCATGTTGTTGCTTTTTACTTAACATGCATTCTAGATTATTTTATGCTTTGTTAACATTTTTGTGTGAGGGAAAGTGGGTTGACAATCAGGGAAACCAGGTATTCATCTTTCATCATCCATTGAAGAAAGACCTAAAATAAAGATAGTAAAAATTAGTGTTTTGAATTTAAGGGCCATTTCTGATCATCTGTTGGTGTTGAATCTACTCATGGTGCTGTGATGGACAGCACTGTAAGGCTTAACAGAAAAAATGCTATGCATAATGTTGTGTGATGTTATGAGTCTACTACGCTCACAACACAGAACACTTCTAGACGGGGGAGATTGCCTCCACACACTAGATAAACAATTCTGCTCCAGATTTTCCAGTGGACACCTGAATATCCTTTGGTTCAGTTCAATTCTGGGAGGATTCTTTGGCAATAGTGTTAGATCCCACAGGTTGAGAGCTCAGTTCCACAAGATTGTTGCCCAACTTCAGATGTCATTTACAATTACAATAGTACATTGATTTACCCTAGGTTGATCAGAAATCTAAGTAACAGTTCCTATAATCCTGTCCTTGGATTTGATTAATTTGCTAGAGTGGTTCACAGACCTTGGGGACACACTCAACTAAAGTTTACTGGTTTTTTAAAAAGGGCATTAGAAAGAATACAAAGGAACATCTGCTGAAAGAGAAGCACAGGGTAAGGATGGGAGAAGGGGCACAGAGTTTCTTTGTGTATGCTGTCCTTCTACATCTCCACATTGTAGCTATCCAGAAACTCTGTGATTGAGGAACTTTGGGGACTCTGGGAGGATTTGTTACATAGGTATCATGAGCCATTAATGGCCAACTTAACTTTCAGGTCTTCTCCCTTCCTTGGAGTTTGGGGAAATATGCTGAAAGTCTTAAGCCTCCCGTCATGCCATGCTCTTTCCAATGACCATCTCCCCTCGTGGAGCTATCTAGAGACTTCCAGCCACAAAAATGCTTTCATCATTTTGGAGATTCCAACGATTTTGGGTTCTATGTGAAGACTACAAATCATTCTATCACATGATGTCTTCCATGGGAGTGGGTTAGAGTACTGAGGCACTCAAGCTCCATTTTTTTTTTCATCCCAGTTGAAAGCTTTAACTTCTCTTTCAATGTTGGATGCTACAATACTTGTGGCTTTTTTCAAGCCTTACTTGTTAAATTTCTGTACGAAATCTTAAATCTAGTTTTCCTCTTCAAGTGCAGTTAAGCCATATGTCTAGAATTGTTTCTAAGGTGACCTTAATCACTTCCTCTATAATTTTATCTCCAGAAAACCCTTCATTAAATAATTAAAACTCTTTGTTAAGAGTTTGGTTACTTTCATGAGAGCTTACTTGCCTTCTCATTAGATCTGGATGTACCTTTTATGAATAAATCTTATCAATGTTTATTTTATTGATTTATTTAGTGTATCCACTAGGGAGCATTCTTTCTGTCATCCTTGCCTGTCTGACTGTGGAAGTTCCCAAAAGGCAAATGCTGTGTGTTTTTAAGTTGCATGGTACAGTGCTATACATAAATGAGCAATTCTGAAAACACTGATGGTAGGGCAAGGCACAAATGAATTGATTATATTTTAAATGATTTAAGTGATGGCCTTACTGTATTGGTTAGAGTTTCTCTGAACTGAAGTCAAATTGAAATTACTTTTAAAAGATCAGTCTTAGATATTTCTGTTTCTGTCTACAAGCTGTTATTGTTGGGTGTTTTTTCCAGGCTCTTTAGTGGTTCTCATGAGGCTAAGAGCTGAGGGATAGTAATGATGGTGGTGGAGGAGGTGAAGGTATCATGCTTGATCTGGGTCAGGTGACTGGCAACTTTTCTGTATAAAAAGCCACATAGCAAAAATATTGTCATCTTTGTAGGCCATAGGGTCTCCGTCACAACTATTCAACATGTGTTTTACAAAAAGCATGGAAGTAGCTCTAGCAATAGGCAAATCACGGTGTTCTGATAAAACTTTATTTATAAAAATGAATTTGGCTTGCAGGCTGCAGTTTGACAATGCCAAATGTGAGTGATTACCCTAGATTTTATTGATTTCTCATGGACTGATTCTTAAATGCATTACTAAATTGAACCAATGGCAAAACAAAATTTCAAAGTAAAAGCCATGAAAATAGTTTTATGATATGATTTATGTTCATATCATTTGTTTCCTAGTTTGGTTATTCCTCGACATGGCATATAGGAATGCTCAAAGTTAAGCTTCACAGGGGAAAATTCTTTAAGAACCTGGCCATCAGGTTGTCTGAGTATGGGCTCCTTTTCTTACTAACTGCCAGATTTGGGGAAGCCCCTGAATCTCTCCATCTAACCTCAAATTTCTTTCTGGTATGAAGTAAAGTGTGATTATCTTTCCTAGTGGTTTAGTAGGGTAGTTGTAATATTGCTCAGAAGCACACTGTCACACATTCCTATTAATTTGCTTGATCCACTCTTTTAAATTATAATTATTATTTTAATTAATTTTTTCCAGAAGATGAATTTTCTTCACTCTTTAAGGACCCATCAGCTCCTTACATGAGCTTATGATGGAGACTGTGGGGAAGCACTAGTAGGTCTAAATAGGGATGGGGGTGTTTGGTCCTTTTGGGCCTCAGGAGATTGATTCCTGACCACCATGCTGTGAATGGCACAACTCACACAGTAAAGTAGTTTCATACAGAGCTTGGGAAGCACATGGTGTGGACAACACTCATTTCAGAAATGTCCCTGACAGCTGTGGCCTCTACAATGATGTTTCCAATGATGAACTTCTTAATGGCCTTGTCCTTTGGCAAGCACCGGGCATAGTCTGTGTGGCAAGCAGTCTGCACCTAGCCATGGTCCTTTCTGGCACCACCATTATTACTTCATTTTTTTTGGTCATCTTGGAAACAAGGACCAAAGAGCTTGATCCACTCGTTACATCAAGCTGAGCATGGTACTTGGTTGATTTTTCTGGGCATGGGTGTGTGTATGTGAGAGAAATTGGATAATTGAATGTACTTTAGCTTTGCTTCATGGTTGACTTACTTAAAATATTTTTGAAAATCCTAATACCTTGGAAATAAACCAGAGTAACTAAATCTCTGGGACTGGGACAGAGGCATCAGTATGTTTTTTGAACTCTGAGTTTCATTGTTATTTTAAAATTACTCCTGTGATAAGTTATCACAAATTTTTAGTTTGAAACAGCCCAAATTTACTATGGTGTTGTAGGCTAGAGATCTGATGCAGATCTCATTGAGCTACAGTCAGATACCGGCAGGGAAGTGCACTCCCTTCCCTTTCCCATACTTCGCAGACACACATAGTCATTGGATCCTGGCCCCTCCCTTCTTTTTCAAAGGCAGCAACAGCAGATCAAGTCCTCACACTGCTCTACTTGTCTTCTGAAGCCTGTTCTCTCTACCTCAACTCTGTTACGGCCCTCTTCTACTTTTAAGGACCTTTATATTGGGCCCATCCAGATAATTCAAGATAAACTCCTTATTTTAAGAACAGCTGATTAAAAACCTTAATTCCATCTGCTGGATAACCTAGCGTTCAGAGGTTCTAGGGATTATTATGTGATCATCTGTGGAAGCCTATTCTGTCTACCATACCAGGTAATTCCAATTCTGGATAGAACAGGGTATGAACCCTAATTAGAATTTAATGCATTCCCACATGTTTTATTGATAGCTTGTCTTAAAAGGGGGTGGGGACAGAGCAGTGACTCAGTGGTTATGGAGCTTGCGTGGCATACACTGGGACACATGTTTGAACCCCATCACCACATACACAATGAAGTGTTGGAGCAATGAAAGACACATGAAAAACTAAATAAAATTGATTTTTTTTGTTCTTCCACTATCCCTCACTCTCCTTAAAATAAAAATGAAAGTTTGTCAGTATTTGTTACTTCAATGACTCATTCATTCTTTAAATAAGTGTGAGTAGTTGTATTTTAGGCATTGATTATTGGTACAAATGGTAAACATGGTGGTCAACATCTAAGGAGAGGAAAAAATATTTAGAGAAAAAGCTGGTACTTTGAGTCCTCAAAGTAAGGGTTATTACCGAATTTTGAGACCAGGTTTCAAATTGGAGCTTCTGAGGGAATGTGATTTAAGAATTTGGGAGGTTGTTTTAGGCAGCTTTTTTACTACTGTGACCAAAAACCCTGACAAGAACAATTAGAGGAGGAAAAGTTTATTTGGGACTTGTGGTTTTAGAGGTCTCAGTCCTTAGACAATCAAATCCAGTGCTCTGGGTCTGAGAAGAGACAGAATATCATGGCGGAAGAGTGCGATGGAGGAAAGTGGCTCAGGACACGGCACCAGGAAGCAGAGGGAGACTGCTCCACTCACCAGGGACAAAATATATACCTCAAAGGCACCCCCCACCACCAATGACTGACAAAACTCCAGCTACACTCTACCTGTCTACACTTCCCACCCAGTTAATTCATTCAAGTGGATCAATACATTGATTAGGTTAAGACTATCATAGGCTGAGCATTTTCTTGTAATGTCTCAAACATGAACTTTTGGGGGATACTCACTTTTAAACCATATGGAGGTATATAATGCTGAGTAATGATAGTCTGAGTATCTCCTCTAGGAATTTAATGCATTATCTGTTGTGCTTATGATCAATTTACATGTTGGCTGCCATTAATGCTATTTTGCAGATGGTGGAAAGTGAGTCCCATAAAGATTAAGTAGCAACAATAAGCATTCTACTATTCTATGAAATAATATGCATCATTCTGTGCTAAGGCAATAGAATGGCCACCCTTTCTTTAAACACAGTGCACATTTATTATTCTTTGAAGTTCAAATGACTTTCCAGAAAAAAAAACTTACCCAACCTCTATGGTTATATCCTGCACACAGTTGTTTAAGTGTTCAGCCCTGAGATTTGTGTTCTGTCTGAGCATCAAGCTCTCTGTGGAGGTGTAGTCAGTATTAATTTTATTGGGCATAACAGGATTTAGAGAATGCAGTCACTGTTGCCATTGGCAACACCATAGTTCATACGGGTATCGAAGTAGATTGGATATGAGGTTCTGGTGCCTTCTGGATCTGAGCAGCGAAGGACAGTTTGGGGATATCAGAGCCTGCTACTCTTCTGAGGGGTAAGAGAACCCAGAACAGTGCTCTTGGGCTCATTTATTTTTTCCATCTTAGGCTGGGCAGATCTACTTGTGGTGCTTTCACTATGAATCTGGTGACTCACTTGACTCCCACAGATAACAGATCTCATTTTTCGGTGTCCAACGCATCCTAGACTAGTCATTTCTTACCTTCTTTGAGCAACCAGTACCTGCATTGAAGGAATAACCTACAATGTGCAGAACCTTCAGATAACCCTGGAAATTTCTATAAAGGCCTTTCAGGAGTTCATTTGGGTTGCTGTGTTCTAGGCACTGATGCTTGGAATGTAATGGTAAACAGCATGGCTAAGTTCTACTGAGAAAACCCAGAGAATTAAAGGAAATGCAGGGAGCTTAGGGCCTCTTACAAGGAGGACTTAAGCCAAACTTTAAGACCAGGAGAGGATTTCTGAATGGAGTTATACTCCAGGGTGGTAAGAATTAGGAAAATAGAATTGGGCATCGTGGCACACACCTATAACCCCAGTGACTCTGGAGCTGGAAACGGGAGGATTGTAAGTTCAAAGCCAGCCTTGGCAAATTAGTGAGACCTTAAGCAACTTAGTGAGAATCTGTCTCAAAAAAAAAAAAAAGAAAAAGAAAGGCCTGGGGATGTGTCTCAGTGGTTCAGTGGTTAAGGGACTCCAGGCTCAAGCTCTGGTACAAAAAACAAAAACAAAAACAAAAAACACAAAATCAAACCCAGAATGATGGGTAATAACTGTCTGCCTCTTCTAGACCATTACACATATCTTAATTACAAATGTGTAACCAACCCCAGATCACAATACCTTGGACAATAAACTCCTTGTACCCTACTGCCCTATTTGATGGAAAGCATTACCACCATTTTGCAGGTGAGACAACTACAGATTAAGTCCTGAAGGAGAATGGCAGAACTGGAACTGGGTTGGGAAAAGAGTCTAAAACTACAGTGGGTAATACAGTAGCCATTAACCACATATGTTTATTTAAATCTAAATTGCCTGAATTAAAAAAAAAATCTCAAGTCACACTAACCATATTTCAAGTGATCAACATTCACATGTGCCTGGTGGTGGTTATATAGAATAGTACAGGTTAAATGGCAGTTCCTTCACTGCAGGCAGAAAGTTGTACTGGTCACTGCTTTGGGGCATCTAGAAAACATTTAAAGGTATATTAGATATTTGTCTGGTTAGCAACTATATCAGCACCATTTGTTATCTAGACTACCAGAACCGGACTCTATTTCTATTCCAGTTGTTCTTCTCTACTCTTAGAGCTCAGAGGGTGGATAATGAACGATTCAGGGAGAGGTTTTCACCCAGTCTGTTATGATATATGGAGAGTGGGAGAAGAATTCTAGGGATCATATGATTGCTTTCAGGGACCACATATCCCTGTAAGATCTATCAAGAGGAGAATGCAAGTGGTAACGTTGTCATTGGGATTGCAGTGGGCTATTTTGGCAAAGTGAAGCACTTTATATCTAGATTTAGGGATTAAAAGAGCATATGCATAACAAACCAGACATATGTGTCAAATTAGAAATGATTACTATGCTTAAGATAATTTTCTAGATAAATAGTAAAATACTACTAAGGAATCATTCATAGCTGTTCCTTAATATACATCCTTAAAGGACTTCAACTTTTTCAGCAGAAGCTTACCTTTGTATGGTGCAATGACTATGCTAAGGTACTTTGTGCGTTTTATAGCCTATCTTCAGAGTCAGCCTATAAGGATGGTTGTGCAAGTTGTGATCTGCACTGAACAGTTGAGAGAAATAGGGTAGTAGGAGTTTCCCACCCAAAGTAATAAGGTCTGGGATTGATTACACATCCCTTGGCTCCTAATCTTAAGGTATTTCTAACAGACCATAAAAGGATGGCAACCTTACTTATTGAAGGAAAACTAACTTGTAATTATTACTTTTTCCTCATTGTCCAGAAAGTTTGCCCTCAAAGCAGCTTGTGTTAATGATATTTTATTGCTCTCAAAATGATGCCAATTTATGAAGGATTCGAGAGAATCCAGTAGAAAGTCTGTGAACTCATTTAGTACACATATATCACTTCTGACCTCATTATTGAAACAATAGGAGACAATTTATAGTTGATGTTTAATCACCTAATCAGGACTAAGCACTAGTCAAATGTTGCCACCTGAAATGGATCTTCATTTGCTTATTCCTGGGAATCACTTAAAGTTTTTAATCATTGTTTCAGGGCATGAAAATGAAAGTTCTGCTATTGATGTTCTCTGTAGCAATTCCAGTGTGATAGATGCCAACACAAACACATGGACTGAACTGTCTTGCTCTAGTCTTCAAATAGAGATCAATGACTATCTTATTTGCTCAACCATGCCTCTAGTCCATGACTGTGGCCTCCATCATGAGGTAGCTGGAATGATTAATGATCTGTTGGGGGTATTAATGCCTCTTGTTTTGGTACTCTAATTATAGAAGCAGATTGGAGCCAAGCTTTCAGAGAGGGTTTGAGATTGAAAGATATTTAAAAAGCAGGTGATTGGTCCTACACTTCCACTTCTTTCAATTGAACCATAAATCAATTGCAAATGATTTTTCCACTGTAATTTTTCATAGGTTTTGAACTTGGGTAATGAGCATCCCTGTCTTAGAGTGAAACAGTAATTTTCCTAGATCTTGTTGGAAAGAAGATGAAGATTTATGAAGGAGTTTAGAGGCAAATATATTGCATTTCTTCTCTGTTTGTCCACCCCCACCTTTTCTGTACTTCAACCCTGAGAAGTCTCACCTTTTAGACCTGGCATATAGTATTTGAGGAATGGGAAAGACCCAGTATGTCCTGACCTACTTTTTGGAGAATGTATAATTACACATAAAAAATTGCTACTCTAAAAATGTTACCACATTCCACACCAAAGAGAACATACAGAGAAGCAAAGAATGCATTTTGCCTGAGCAGCACCAATCCTGTCACTTACTGGTGGAGCCTGTTGACTTAAGATGTTTTTAAAATATGGGGCAGCTCAAGGTGTTATTCTGCCACCCAAGAAACTGCCAGGAGGACTGTGAGAAAAATTCTGAGGAACCCTGGGTGAAAGGATAGGCTTAAATTGGAATCACTTTGACAAATTCTCATTCCCTGACCATGACTGCTGCTTACTCCTCTATGGGTAATGTGATATATCTGTGCCTGATGGAAACCTGGCTTGTAAGTTATGGAAAAGCACAGATTTTTTTTATATTTGTATAA
The DNA here is from genome assembly GCA_004027875.1 of Aplodontia rufa. Classification (NCBI taxonomy): domain Eukaryota; kingdom Metazoa; phylum Chordata; class Mammalia; order Rodentia; family Aplodontiidae; genus Aplodontia; species Aplodontia rufa. The sequence goes on along the minus strand of PVKS010002581.1, from coordinate 92,028 downwards.
TTTTTAAAGCATTTTATTGTCTGGGAAATAGTCTGGCAGCAAAGGCCTTGTTAAAATAGGTTCTTTACGGACACTCAAATGCAGCAAAATGTACGTTTATCTTTGTACCATAGTGCATGGAGACAACCATGGAGTCTTCTAAGATACTCACTTTTTTTTGGTAGCTATAAGACTGTTTGAAGCCTTATATATTTGAGCAATTTATTATACTTATCTAACGAAATCAAGGATGATATATTAATAGTTTTATATTCCAATTCTATAAATGTTTGAAAACAATCCATTCTGTATTAGGTTTCTCCAAAGGTATAGAAACTAAAGGATATATATAAGTAATCCAAAAGGAGATTCTCTCTCTCCCGGTCTTTCTCTTCCAGTCTCTCTCTCTCATATATGAGAAAGACGTAGACATATGAAGAGAAAGATGTAGACACTTCTTATGAGTGAGTACAATTATATAGTCCAAGAAATCGCATAGTCTTCCATCTTTTATCTGGAGAATCAGGAAGGCTGGTGGTGTAGTTCTCATCGAAACCTGAAGACCTAAGAACCAGGGGAGCCAATGGTGTGAGGCCCATTCCACGTCTGGAGGCATGAGAATCAAGAGTACTAATATCTGAGGCTGGGAGAGGATGACTATTCCAGCTTAGCAGAGAAAGCAAATTCTTTTCTCTGCCTCAATGCATTGGCTAACAGTCGCCCACATTAGTGAGAATGATTGTCTTTACTGAGTTGACAGATGCTGATCTCTTGTAGAAACACCCCCAAAGATACACCCAGCAATGTTTTACTAGCTTTATGGGCGTCCTTTAGCCAGAATTAACACATAAATTTAATCATAAGCCTTCTTACTATTCTTCCTGCCTACTTTACTTCCTAAAATACTTTTGAGCCATTATTATGTACCAAAGCGCTAAGCTAGCCTTAGGAGGCCAGATAGTGGGAGGGTTAGGTAATTTTGGACAAAAAAATCCATTCTTTGCCCTCAAAGACCATACGCTTCAATGGATAAAAACATAGGTTATTATCTCATTGCAAATAGTTCATTTGGGGCCAAAAAAGTTTATTGTTTGATAGTATTAGGTAGCTAAAAAAGTATTTGGAAGGCCCAGGGTTCCAGGTTTAAATGTCACATGCCCATGTATGAGAGCAGCTGGGACAATGTCCATCCATAGGCTTATTCTCAGGGAAGTCCTACGGCTACTTGTTTATGACAGGGTGGGGCCATATGCCAGAGCTGCTGCAAAAGAACAAATCTCTTGAAAGCATACTTGTAAGAAGAACCAATCTAAGTACATCTGTGACCTCGTATTGCCTTCTTTCTCATTCTAAACCTCTAATAGGTACACATATTTAGCAAAATATGGACCAGAAAGTGAAAAAAATCTTTTTGCTTTCCATTCTCTGCCACATGGGAAGTTATATTAGAATTGGAATCTGTATGGGAGGAATGTATCTGTAATACTCACCTTAGGATGTCAGTTCTGCAAATAACCACAATAGATTGTGTAAGTATTATCCTGGAGCAGATAATAGTGCTATGGAAAACACCCAGTGAAGGCACCTATATGAGTGGGAAGGAAGGGTATTCAGAGAAGCATTCTGGAGTAGAGTTATACTCACTGAGTCTCAATGGATTTCATGGTTATATTAGGGTAGGAAAAGTATATGATGCATAGAGAAACAGCTCCAAAATCTCAGTGGCTTAAACACACTCAAAATTCCTTCAAAACCCGATTTGTGTGTGTGACTGGTATAAATTTTTGAAGTCTGGTATAAAGTGAAATTGTTGATCCCCATCTCTTAAAAAATCAAAATTGTGACAACAGAGCAGTAAACCAATAACAGAGCCCTTTTGAGCACAGGGCCTTGGGCAATCACATAGGTAATGCACCCATGAAGCTGGTCCTGAGGGGCAGTGTCCAGGATATGCCCCAGGAAGATTTCTATTTGGTAATTCAATAATTCAAGCAGCTTCAGTCTATATTGCTACCATCTTGGCATTGCCTCATTCACATTTGCAAAAACTGGGCAGAAGAGAGATTGAAGGACCATGCAGGGAGTTTTCATTGCTTCAGCTAAGAAGTGATATGGCTTTTGCTCAAAATTCATTGGTTAAAACTGGCCACATGGTCTTAACTGACAAAGCAACTAGGAAAGTTTTCCACATACCCAAGAAGAAGGGGAAGACTGATTGGTCTGAACCAGCAATATCTACCATGTACCTCATAGAAAAAGAAGCGAGGTAAACAACATCTTCACTGATGGAAAATATTTGCATTTGAATATTAGTAAATTTAGCATGGCTTAATATTCAAGAAGTATATTTGCTTTTTGCTAATCCACTCATTTTGAATAGAACAATCTCAAAAGGTGTTTTGCTCAGTCCAGAGTAGGTGCTGCTAGAGTACCTACTAGTGAATAAATGGAGTTTGAGTAAAATACGTTGGCGCAAAAAACAGTGTTTGTTTTGATACATAATCTCAAGACAAAAATTATATTTTAATTAAAAACATGTATTTGAAAACCATTGAGTAAAAATATTCTTGTGGATGTTTTAACTTTTGCTAATGAATATACTCAAATAGTGCTTAAATAACAAAATAACAGCACTTCAAGAATTCTGAACTTTCCTACTTCACCAGGTGTTCTGAATTATCTTTATTCAGGTGTATTCACATATGAAGTCCACTTCTAAACCTGGGAAGGAGGCATGCAAAAAAGCTTACTATTGCATCACTAATGCTCTGTGTCTATCAATCATAGATTTATTTGTGAATTAAAACAGTCAAATTCAATGATGTAGTTCAGACAGTAAAAGGGTCTTAGATAACAAATGCAGTTCACAGAAGACGGGAAGATCTTTCAGCAGTTATTTTTGTTTTTCCAATGAACTAGTTAGTACTGTTGTACATGTTTAATTTGCTCTCCTTTCATTTTACTCCTCTAAATTTAATTTTGCTCATTCTGCCATTTCTTGTGCTCTGGTATTGAAGAGCTATTGAAATGTTTTATTTGGATGTACCCGTACACTGTGCTCTGTTGAAAAGTCAATAGGACTTGAGAACAAATCATGAGTCCTAGCCCAAATATTTAACCAACTGCGCGATTTACCTATTATTTCCTCATCTATAAAGTGGAAGCAATGATTATAACAATGATGATGAACATAGTGTTGAGATGATGAATGTTCAGCTAGCTTTTTTTTTTTTTTTTCAGCTCAGTAGAGGGCAGGAATTTATGCTCCAGAGTCTGAACCAAAAGTTAGCAAATTATGGTCCACAGGTCAAATCTGACTCTTTACCCCAGTTTTTTTAATTTTATAAATAAAGTTTTATTAGAATATAGCCATTCCCATTCACTAATGTATCATTGGTGGTGTTTCCTCTTACAACAGCAGAGATGAGTAGTTGTGACAGGGATTGTGTGTATTTACAATCTGGCCCTTTCCAGTAAAAGTTTTGTAATCCCTAGTCCAGATAGTGAAAAAATATTTATTTTGATTTGAGAAAATTTGGACACATTTCCTTGAAATTTTGGCATATGAGTTCGCCTTTAAATATAATTTTTTGTTGTATACTACATCTGGAAATTCCTGCCGGATGCCTAACCTAGCTTCTAGCTGCTGAAAGAGAGGGGTGGCATTTCTTACCACTCTTGAAGTGCTGCCCTACAGGGAGATTGCTGGCAGAAGTCATTATGCAAATGCAGACTCCTCTCTTCATGGTGCCACACATGAGGCATTTGCACAATATGAATTGTATTAAAGCCTGAATATAATGTGTATACTCTAGTCACTTTATGAAATTGTTTAGACATTTGGATGTTTTTCACTGTGTTTACCAGGAAATGTGAAATAGAGAATTCAGCAATTTTCTTGTTAATTTAATCAACACAGACTGGCAACCTGGATGCCTTTAGTTTTAAAAAAATGTCATTTTTTTCCTTCCTTATTGGAATTTATTTTTACTAAACTGCCCAGTTAATTACTCCAATTTTCTAATCTATCTTACTATTGAAAGTTCAGCATATTTGAATTTGCCATGTGCTTGGTACAGTTGAGGTGTTGTTCTAAAGGATAAGCTTTATAGTATAGCATTCAAGCTTATTTATCCATCTACCCTTTTGGTGTGTAACCTAAGCTATTCCAATTCCACCTTTGAATCAATTAAGTACCATTGTAGAAATACAAAAGGAAAGAAAAAAATTGGAACAAGAAACCAAAAAAATGGGTATTTTGGAGAAATAGGGCCTCATTGGTGAAGGGAACAGGTATGACGGAAAGGTCCCTCAAGAAGGCAAATGGATGACAGCAGACTATTGATTGAAGTTTTAGAAGCAGCTGTGTATGGTATTGGGGGAAGCAAAAGCAGGCAGTCCTTTAGAAGGAACCCTCAGTTGGAGAGGGGTAATATTTGGTTTTATAAAGATCAATAAGGGAGAGGGAATGCTTTATAAAGAGTCAGTTGCTAATAATTTTGTATTCAATAGTAACCTATCTGAGAAAATAAAAAAGGATGCAAATTCCTACAGTTTCATGGTTTAAAGGGGGACTCTTCAGTTGGTCATATCCAGTTCTCCCTTGGTCAAGTGGAAGAATTTTCTCATCAGGCTCCACTTCCTCTTTTATGTGTTCAAGAACTCTTTTATCTCCAGGTATTGCTGAGCATTATCATTAAAGAACACTCTATGTGCAGTGGAGTAGATGGGGTCGGGAACAAAGTCTCAGTACGCAAACATATATCCTGAGTGGACACCAACAGGCACTGTGTTGACTACTATAGGGTGATGATCCTTAGTGGTATCAAAGAGATATGTCTGGATTATGTAAAAACTTCATATCCCCTGCTACTACCACAGATGACACTTGATTTAGGGGATGGTTCTGTTTTCTGAGTCTCATACTTTTCAGTTTGCATAATCTTTCTCCTTCTGCTTTCCTAGCTCACTTGTACAAATGATTTGTGCATTTTGAAGGGTGGCTTTTGAATTTAATAGAGAAGTATTTTTGCAGTCTGTTTTTGTTGTTGTATTTTTGGTTTTCCTTTTTTCTTTATTTTTTTTTTGTTGTTTGTTTTTGTTTCTCCAAGGTTGACTCATGTATTCTAGCAAAGATACCTGGAGTTTCTGAGGAAGGAATTTTGTGGGAAGAATAGTACTTTAAAATACCATAACTTGTCCAAAGTGGTTATTAGACTTAGTAATTCAGTTTATTGGTGATTTCTGATGTTGAAGATGAAGGAAACCATGTATAAGGACCAAGATTCAGGAAAATATTCTTGTTGGTTGACTAGGTTGTCGATCTTGCAAGATCTAAGTCATAGGTACTGCGAGTTCAGAAGTTATCTGCCAGAATTAAAGTAAAAAAAAAAAAAAACAAATCTTGGACTAATAGAGGAAGCAGTACGGTAGCCTGTGTCCAGTGGGTCAGGTCCTGAGGAAGTAGATGGAGAAAAGTTAGCCAAAGTCCTATGACAGCAATAAAGTCCTGTAGAGAGAATTTCTCAAATCACTGACATCTTTCAAGAGCTCAGGTTTCCCATGAATGTCCCTACTTCTATCATAAGAGCCTTTCAAAGATTTGATGAGACTTGTTCTGGGAGATGGCAGCAGTGGAGGATGCGGAGCAGTGCTGAACGAGAAATCTCTCTGTGAAATGCGGTATACCAAAGGTGGGAGAAGTGCCTTGCTGTGATGTGGGTGGACAGCAAAATTTCTCCCCAAATTCATTACCATCCAAGGAAGAAATCTTAGTAAAACAGAGCAGTAATCAAGTTGGAAGTTACACTCCCTCCACCAGCTGCCAAGCCAGGAATTAGCCTGGAGGGGAGGAACCTGTGTACAAGTAATTTATCTCAGATACAGCGGTGAGGGCTTAGCAGAACCTGGACACTGGACCCCTGTGCTCTCAGACTGCAGGGGCAGAAACAGTGGCCCTGGGACTGAATTAATACACATGAATTAGACACACAAAATCTGATCATGTGAAGAAGCGGGGTGGCACCACCATATTGAAACCTCCCAGAGTGTGGTATGGAACACTCCTTCATCAAAAGTGAAATGAAAACCAACAGCTACAGCATGGATTAGGGAGCTCATTCCATGGAGCAGCTCCAAATACTGTGTTTTGACTCTCTGTCCTGGGGCCTGTGTGGGACTGGCGGACCTTTCTTCTGGTTTTATGACTAGCATTTGGAGACTTCTCACCTACCCTCTTACACACCCAAACGGCGGGAAGAGTCTGTGACCAGGATTTTGCTCAATAAGGCATAATCAGCGAGGGTAGTCTTTGGTGTCAGTTCCAGCAGACACTGCCTGAAACTCTCAGACAAGGCAGTGGCTAGCATCAGCCTCAGAGACCTATGAACAAAAGGGGCAGCCTGGACTCCGTACCTTCCTCCACTTTCACACCCTGATTTCTATGTACAGACATGATCCCATAGGTCCTGGGCTCTCCAAGTGGGATTGGGCTTCCACGCCCCCTAGTGGTTGCATTTGAGGCCTCCACAAACACTGGTCTAACTGGGCTGGTGTCACCTTCGCTCCTGCCTCCTCTTGCTGGGATTGTGACTGCCTCACACATCATCTCTTGGGGCCACTGAGGACCTCAAAACACCCAAGAGTGGAGTGATAACGATCCTGGGGGAGATCAGTCCAGGCCGGCCACTCTCCCTGGAACACTTGGGGTCCCTTACGGTTGCACCAGGATCCACAAGACTCCTAAAGCCTCCTGGGTCCCTGGCTAAAGAAGGACAGGAGTTTGGGCAGGCAGACACTAAACTGCTCAAGAGTGCAACTCGGGTGGCTCTGAAGTCTGCTTTCACAGGAAGCAGAGAAGGTGACTGTTTGTAACCCCTCTACAGGAGAAAAACACTGGGAGGCTCCTGAGAAGCTCACTGTCAGCTGAGATCACCAAAACTCATTCTCTCCAACAAACTCAACTGGGAAGTGACTCCACTAAGAAGTTAGCTATAAACACATTCCCCCACAGTTCATATTGACCACAGTGGTAATAATTCACAGCCTTCTAAACTCCTTTTTTTTTTTTCCTGTTGTAGTTTTTGAAATTGGTGTTCCTGCCTGTATGTATTTTTCATTTTTAGTGTGTTTGTGTGCTTGGCTTTTATTGTCACTGTGACTTCTTGTGTTTGACTGCTGTAGCCATATCACTTGGGTCCAACCTGGGGAAGCAAACTAGTCCTCAGTCGCCTTGGGCCAAAGGAATCCCCACTTTCTTCAACTCTTTTCTTCCCTTTACTCTGTCAATTCTGAAACTGTATTCTATTCTCTCTCATCCTCCCTCAAAGTCTTTACACCTTTCTCATCCCATTTCTATCATTTCCTTATTTTTAGCAGAATAGCCTACATCATCTCTACTACCTTGTAGCTCTATATCCTAATTTATGTATTTCTCACTCCCTTCCTACCTCATTCCTTTTGCTTTCTAGACTTTCCCCCCCTCACCTTCAGAGATCCTGCTAAACTGAAGAGGAGTATGCCTTACTGGAAAATGAGTGTTTGCCTGCTAACTAAGTTATAGTGTGAGTGCTCTCATGGAAGAAAAGTGCTAATCTGATTGCTCCTGTAGGTGCTAATCAACACTAACACAGTTGGCATTGTCTGTTGTATGCATTGACTGTACTTTTTGACTTCTATCCCCTATCCCCTGAGGTATTGGAAAACCTAAAGGTCCACAATACATCACTGATTGGGGTACCAGCCATTGAACTGTGCTACCCAAGTTGTACCCCAGCCCAACTAAGCAAAGAGATAGAAGAAGCTCCAATACCATCAGCAAAGCCTCCAAGACAATTATTCACTGTTGGTCCTCCAGTCACACTCCCTGTAACTGAAAATGAGGAAAAAGGGAAACAATCCTCCACCTCAACCCCGCAGCTCACCATCCTAGGATTCCATGGTCAGGGTCCTAGATGAAAACCTAAAAAATTGTATCAACAATACGATTAGTGATTCAATCAAAGGATTGAAAGAAAATTTAAGGAAAGAGATGAGAGCAATTCCAGGAGATGAGAGATCGCATATATGAAGAGCTAGACATTCTGAAAAGAGATGTAGCAGAGCTCTTAGAATTGAAAAATACTGTCAACCAAATCAAAAGCACATTGGAATATACTAATACCAGAGTAAGCTCAATAGAAAATAGAACCTTAGCTCTTGAAGAAAGAACATCAGAGAAAATGAAGACGGGCTGAGCAACATCAATTTCAAGGAGGATAGACAAGAAAAGAAACTTACTGTACATGATCAGAACTTTCAAAAAGTATTTGATGAGATAAGAAATAACTTGAGAGTAATTGGGATTGAATAAAACATTGAACAATAAACAAGGGGCATAAAGAACCCTATAAGTGAAATTGCAAGGAAAATATTCCCCATATCATACATGATCCATAAAATCAAATTCAAGACACCTATAAGACACCAAACAGACCTAACCAATGAGACACTGACTGAGACACATCATCTTTAAAATGAATAACAGAAACAAATGAGAGAATCCTAATTGCAGCTAGGGAAAAATAAATCACATTCAAGGGCAGACCAATTTGGATTATTATGGATTTCTCAGATCAGAGAATAAAGGCCAGGAAAGCATGGAATCATATTTTTCAAACTTTGAAAGAAAATAATTTTCAGCCAAAGGTAATATACCGTGCAAAACTCAGCTTTAAATGTGATGGGGAAATTAAATACTTCCATGATGAATTCAAGCTAGCAAGGTATATGAACACAAAGCCTGCATTACAGAAAATTCTCAAGGAAATACTACATTCAGAGGAACGTGCTAACAACTTCCAAAACCCTGACCACGAATCACACCAAAAGATATCCAAAATGGTGCAAAACACAGCAATAGTCACAACATCATGGACCCAAATTCCCATATCTATACTCTGAATGTGAATGAACTCAATGCCCCAATCAAAAGACACAGATTGGCTCACTGGATCAAAAAACAAAATCCAACAACATGTTGCCTATAGGAGACACACCTCGCAATCAAAATTAGACACAGACTGAAGGTGAAAGATTGGCAAAATATCTGTCAGGCTTGTGGCCCAAAAAAGCAAGCTGGCATTGCTATCCTAATATCCAATAAGGTTAATTTTCACCAAAAACTAGTGAGAAAGTATAAAGAAGGTTACTATATGATAGTAAAAGGAACAATTCATCAAGAAGACATAATGATAGTTAACATTTATGCCCCTAGTTACAACCCCCCAAATATATGGATAAAACACTTAAAGATGTTAAACCCTTCATTATTCCAACACAAAAATACTGGGGGACTTTAATACACCATTATTAACATAGATCATCAAAGCAAAAAATTAAAAAATCTCTAACCTAAACAACTCTATTAATCAACTGAACTTAACATTTACAGAATATTACATCCTAAATTGACTGAGTTAACCTTCTTCTCAGCAGCTCATGGATCCTTCTCCAAAATAGACCACATCCTAGTCCGTAGAGCTAACCATAAGAAATACTAAAAAGTTGACATAGTTCCATGAATCCTGTCAGACCACAATGCTATGATCTTACCAATTAACAACAAAAACAACAGAAACTACTCAAATACTTGGACATTGAATAATACCCTCTTAAGATAGGATAAAAGAATTATCGAGAAATCAAATTCTTGAAAAAAATGAGAATGATGAAAGATGTATGGAAATATCTGGGATAGTATGAAATCATTCTTAAGAGGTAAATTTATAGCACTGAGTGCCTTCATCAAAAATCAGGAAAGAGCTTGAATAAATGGTCTTGTGCTTCAACTCAAATCCCTGCCAAAAGAGGAACAGTCTAATCCCAAATCTAATAGAAGACAAGAAATAACTAAAATTAGAGCTGAAATCAATGATATTAAGAACAAAAAAAATTACAAATTATCATCAAGTTCTTTGAGAAAATAAGATCAATATTCTCCTTGCCATTATCACCAAAAGGAAGAATAAGTGCAGCAAATCAACGAAAATGGAGATATCACTATTGACTCAACCAAAACTCAGAAGATTATCAGAATTTATTTTGAAAAATTATACTCTGCCAAGTTTGATACTCTGGAAGAAATGGACAAATATCTGGACACATATGACATTCCCAAATTAACACCAGAGGGCATTGAAATTCTAAACCAACCAATCTCAGGTAGCAAAATCAAATCAGCAATCAAAGGCCTTCCAAAACAGAAAAGCCCAGGACCTGAAGGAGTTACCCAAGAAGTCTACCAGACCTTTACAGAAGAATTAACACTGATCCTCTACAACCTTTCCCATGAAATTGAAAGGATGGGAACACTCCCAAATAATTTTCATGAAACAAATAGAACCCTGATACCAAAATCCAACAAAGACACATCAAGAAAAGAAAACTAAAGATCAATTCCCTGATGAACATAAATGCAAAAATCTTTAATCAAACTCTAGCTATCTGAATCCAAAAATACATAAAAAAGATAATACATTATGATCAACTGGGCTCATTCCAGGAATGCAGGGCTGGTTGAACATATGCATATTAATAAATGTAATTCACCACTTAAACAGAATGAAAAGTAAAAATCATATCACAATTGATGCAGAAAAGGCCTTTGATAAAATTCAGCACCCATTCATGCTCAAAACTCTGGAAAGCATAGTGATCAAAGGATGATATTTTAATTTTGTAAGAGTTATTTATGATATACCCATAGCCAACATTATGCTCAATGGAGAAAGCCTGAAAGCATTTCCATTGAATTCAGGAACAAGACAAGGATGTCCATTTTCACCACTCTTATTCAATATCATTATTGAAACCATAGCCAGAGCTATCAGACAAGAGAAAGAAGTCAAAGTAATTTAAACAGGAAAAGAGGAAGTCAAGATTTCTCTATTTTCTGATGACATGATCCTATACCTAGAAGACCCAATAATCTTGACCAGAAGACTTAGAGCTTATAAACGATTTCAGCAAAGTGGCTGGCTAAAAGATCAACACTCATAAATCATTAGCTTTCCTATACTCCAGCAACAAGTCCATTGAAGAAGAAACCAGGAAGTCTGTCCCATTCACAATTATCTATAAACAATAAAATATTTGGGCATCAATCTAACAAAGGATATTAAGGACCTCTACAACAAAACTGTTGAACATTAAAAAAAAGAAATTGCAGAAGACCTGAGCACATATAAAAAAATTCCATGTTCTTGGTTAGGCAGAATCAACTTAATCAAAATGGCCATTCTACTGAAAGCCCTATATGGATTCAAAGCAATTCCCATCAAGATACCAATGTCATTCTTCATGGATATAGCAAAAACTATTCTTAAATTCATATGGAATAACAGAAGACCCACTAGTCAAAACATTACTAAGCAAGGAGGAGGAAGCAGGAGGTGTCAGAATTCCTGTCCCGAAATTATATTATAGGGTTATAGTAACAAAAACAGCATGATATTGGTATCATAACAGAAATGACCAATGGAACAGAATAGAAGATCCTAAGACAAACCCTCAAATCTTTAACTGTCTGATATTTGATAAAGAGTGCAAAAGCATAGTATGGAAGGGACAGCCTGTTAAACAAATGGTACTAGACAGCCATATGCAGAAAACTGAAATTGGATCCTTATTGCTTACCCTGCACAAGAATCAAATCAAAATGATTCAAGGATCTGGAAATTAATCCAGCAGCTTTACAATTGCTTGAATAAAAAGTAGCATCAACACTACACAACATAGGGGTTGGTACTACCTTCCTTAAGACTCCCATAGGGCAAGCATTAAAGCCAAAAATAAATGAAAGGGATGCCATTAAACTAAAAAGCTTCTGCACAGCTAAAGAATTAGTCAAGAATGTCAAGAGACACTTTCCTGCTACACCTCAGAGGACTAATATCCAGAATATACAAAGAACTCAACCCACAAATAATCCAATCAATAAATGGGATAGGGAGCTAAATAGAAATTTCTCAATAGAGGAAGTAAAAAAAAAGCCCATAAATATGAGAATATGCTCTACATCACTAGCAATCAGAGAAGAGTAAATCAAAACTTCTCTGAGATTCTAGCTTACCTCTGTCAGAGTGGCAAAAATGAAAAATACGAACAGATGCAGAAGGGGCTGTGGGAAGAGAGGAACACTGTCACATTTTTGGTGGGACTATAAACTGGTATAGCCACTGTGGAAAGCAGTGTGGAGACTCCTCAAAAAACTAGGAAAACATATTGTGACACAACTATCCCTCTCCTGGGTATTTTCCCAAAAGAGCTAGAAATGGCATATTACAGAGACACAGCTTCATCAGTGCTTTTATCAGCTCTATTTACTATAGCTAGATTATGGAACCATCCCAGATGCCCCTCACTGGATGAGTGGATTAAAAAACTGTGCTGCATATATTCAATGAAATTGTACTCCACTATTAGAACAATATCATGGTATTTGCAGCCAAATAGATGGAGATGGAAAAAATTATGCTGAGTGAAATATCCCAAACTCAAGGGTCAAATATTTTCTCTCTGATGTGGAAGCTGGAATACAATTGGAAACAGACTGCAAGCAGGCCATGCTAATAATAACCTCAACATGGGTGACCTTTTACATGACTAGGGGGAACCTTGCCTATGATGCTGGGGAATGACGGGAGGTTGACAGGGAGGTGGAGAGGGATTAGGAGGGATATCAAGGCAGCTGGAGGGAGAGAGTATGGGGATTTTCAACCCAGTGGGGAGCCTTCAACCTCTATGTGAAACCCAACTAACAAGGGGTAAAGTAGGTGGAAACATGGGACTGGGGAGAACCCAAAGCTGGGATACTATGGAATGGCATCAGCCTTGGCTTGCTCTGTCATTATGCATGTGTTCATGATTGTATGGCAATGATTCATTCCTAAATATAAGACTATCTTGAACAAAAAGATTTGATGAGTGAATGCCAGAGGAGGCAGTAATTAACTTAACTTGTATCTTGAAGAAAATACAGTTGAGCATGGCAGCTTATATGAAACATGAGCTTATTCTAATTTAAGGGATTTACCTGAACAAGGAGGGAAGTGGTGTAAGTCTGGCATGTTGTGAAGACTCTAGGTAAAATATTCTATTACAATCAATGCATTCCTGCAGCTAGTATGAGAGACCTTAGTGCAGCTTTGATTGTGTTTCTTATTTTTTATTTTTATTTTTTTAGCACAAGGATACAAACTATTTACTAAGTTAGGTTATAAATGAAGGCTCAGTCTATATCTCTTATCTCAAAATATAGACTATACTGGTGGAATTATAGTCCTTTTGTTTTTTTTTAACAAATTTTTTTTTTAAAGAAACAACTTTATCTAGTTTTCCACATGGCCTTAGTTGCTCCATCACTTAGTTGTGTATGTGGTGCTGGGGTTTGAATCTGGGTCCTCGTGCTTGCCAGGCAAGCGCTGAAACCGCTGAGCCACTGCTCCAGGCCCTTAACAAAATATTTTAACTCTTTGTTTTCTCTCCCTTTCCTGACTAAGCAGCTTCTAGGCCTAGACCTGTGAATATTTTTAACACAAAAATCACTTGAGAGTTGTTAAAAATGCCAATTCTGGTGAGGATGCAGGCCTGAGATTGCATTTCTCTTAAGCTCCAAGTGATAGTAATTGGGGATTGTACTTTGCGTAGAAATGGTTAAATGAAGGGGAAGGAGTTTGGTAGCAGAAAAGGACTGACTTTTACAATCAGTAAGGCCAGTGTGGTCTCAGTTCTTGCGCTGAAACTTCTGAACTATATGACTTGGACAAATTATTTAAACATTTTGGGTCTCTTTCCTTATCTGAAAAACAGGGATGATACCACTGTCACAGATATCATCCTAATAGATACACTTCTCCCTAGATCTGTTCACTGCTTTATCTCCAGTGCAGAGCACAACACCTGGCATAGCATAGCTGCTCCATAAACACTTACTAAATGATTGAACTAGCTAAAAATTTGCCTCTATAATATTAGTGGAATATGCAGAAAAGTTTTTGCCCCTAAGACACATTTCCATACAAGCCTTTTGCCTTTCCATCTCCTTTCCCTCTGAAATGAAAAAGCCAAATTTGGATGCGTGTTTCAAATTGTTGAAGCAACAGCATACCAAACAGGTATTCTCTTTGTAATCTATCAGTGGGATAATAATTATGCTGTAGATAATAGAAATTTGATGGACAGATGATGGAGCAGTTTTGTAGTGTTTTTACATGTAAATGGAGAAGTATAAATTACACAATCATGTCTCCAAAATTGATCATTTGAGTATATGTGTATGTCTTGTGTGTTGCTGCAATGCTGTAAAGGAAACAATTTTAGGAAAGTGTAAAATATTTCAAAATTCTTCAAATTCAGAAGAGGCCAGAACCAGGTATAAAATTGATCTTGGGAGTAGAAATTTGATGAGGCTGAGTCACTTGTGCATGGACTCTACTTCCTCAAAACATCAGAATTTTGAGTTTAACAAGCTTGGTCTTTGCAAAGTACAGTAGCTTGGGAAAAGAGAGTTATGTTTAGTATGCTTTAGTAAATATTGTTAATGGCTTGAAAGCAAGGGAAGCAATCTGATTAAACTAAGTGCCCACTATGTGCCAGGAACAGAAGTAGATGCTGGAGATGGGGCAAGGGAAGCAGAGTCAGTCTTTGCTTTCATGAGCCTTGTATTCAGGAGTTGAACAAGGAGACAGAAAAATAGAAAAAGAGGCCAAGAACTGAATTGTTTGATTGGATTTTTAGAACTACATTCCCTGAGGGCTGGAGGGGTGGCTCAGCAGTTACACAGCTTGCCTGACATGCATGAGTACGTGAGTTCAAACCCCAGCACCATGTACACAATTAAGTGACTGAGCAACAAAAGCCACATGAAAAACTAAATAAAAATTTATTCTTTCTCTCTCTCTTTAAAAAAAAAAAGTATATTCCCTGAGATGAGTTGTCACTTATTAACTAAATTAAGACCAGTTCTGGAGGTGACTAATAACTATTACTACAGAGCAATAAGTCTTAAGAGACTGATAACTTTTTAAAAAAAAAATCATTATTTTTAAGCATGTTATGGCAGGTGTTTTTACTGTTCACTTCTCTATGTTCACATATAGCAGTGACCCTTACAGCAGCTGAAAAATGAAAAACTTTGCCTGGATGTGCTCTTAATGAATCTGTGTTAATGATGACTGAGGACTGACAGTTCTGTGTGTACTCAGAACAAATATATTATCATTCTCCCTTATGTGTAACCAAAATGAAGCTTCTATCATAATTGATTAAGGTTAAAAACAGAAACTCCCAAAATATTTTTATGCTAAAGCATTTAAATTAGTGCCACAGAGAAGTAACAGAAAATAGCTCTGTTGACGATCCTCTTTATTAACAATTCTTTTCTTGACATGGTGTTTTTAATTTTTCCAGTAGCTTCCATGGTGACATTAGCAAGATAATTATGTTTTAAGTATTTATTGTAGTTGACAATGAGATTAAGAAACAAAAATATTAATTGCAAATCACCAAATCATACTACATACAGATTATGAAACAAGTACAGTTAGTTTTCCAGTTAATTAGAAGCATAAAGTAGAATCATTAGTTTCATTTTCATCATAAATACTTCCCTAGTAGAGAAGGGATAAGAGTCAGAAAATCCTGATTTGTTAGATCCAGGGATTATTCCAGGACTACAGGTTTTCTGCACTTTCAAACCAAGCCTACCTCCTTTCTATCACTTTAATAGTTTGTTTTTCATTTGATTATTAAGTGTCTCACTTTTTAATAAGCTTTGCTATTTTACGTATCTTTTTGGGGTCACCATTAGCTTCATTTTCTGAAATACAGAATTGTCAACAATGCTGCTACCTTCTAATTTTACCTTGTCTGTGTGTCCTAGACCACTCATTGTACACAACAGATTAGAACTTAATGTCAATTTCTAATACCTCTGATCTAAAAAGAGGAAGACCATCCAGGATAGTATCAATTCTGGCACATATGCAGTTAAGTAAGCCATGTGACTAGCAAATATCTATGCTTATGATAATTCAAATGGGAAGGTAGATGCAGTAATGAAGGTTCATCCTTTGGGCTCACAGATCTGACCGATGTTGTATCATCAATATCCATATCAGCACATCAGTCTCATTAGATCTTCGGCACAAAACCTTGGACAGTTAGTGGTGATGAGTTAACCAATGAAGTAGTTGGTTATTCAATGTAATGGGATGATCTGTTGATTTCCCCCCCCCCCCAAAAAAAATCAATCATATTGAGATCGGGAGTACTTAGAAACATACATTTCGGGTGTCAATTAGAGTATTGTTATATGTGTATTTATAGCTATGAATATTTTGTAAGTGGTAAAGGAGAGGAGTAGAGAAGGAGGATTAAAAACAAAACATGGTGAAAATAAGTTTTCTTTTGACCTGTAATGATATTCATCTAGTGATGCTGCCCCAAGGAATCAATGGAATTTCGTTCAGCTATAAATGAGAAGGAAATTGTGGCATTTGCAGGGAAATGGATGGAACTGGAGAACATTATGCTAAGTGAAATAAGTCAGACTCAGAAGTAAATTGTCCTGTGTTTTCTCTCATATGTGGAAACTGGAAAGGAATCAAAAGGGAAAAAAAAGGGACCTCATGAAAATAAAAGTGAGGCAGATGCAGAAAAGAGATTGTGGGAGGGAAGAGTAGAGGGAAAAGGGAAGTACAGGGGAATGAAATTGACCAAGTTATGCTATGTGGAATAACAGATCTCACTCTTATGCATTATTAGAGTGCAACAATAAAACATGTTTAAGAAAGGAAAAGGCGAAAGTGAGAAATGACTGCTGTTATCATTTAACACATAAAGTAAGAGCAGATAACCTCACAGAGCTGTGTACAACCAACATGTGACCATGAATGATGTGCTGTGTATCTGAGAGGCAGAGAGTGGGGACCAAAGTACACCAAAACTCTAACAGAGACTGTGATCTGAAGCACAGGTACAAAAAATAATAAGGAACTATGAGCATGAAACCAGTATTACAGAAGACAGGAAACATGACATGACCCTAGGAAAGTGGAGCTCTTACCCATAATAGAGTTCAAACTGTATGAATCATAAAGAAGGGGAGGATATAGACCCAGAAAAAGAGAGCTCTACCTCTAAGCTAGCCATGTTTCTGTCATTGGGCAAGGCATATATTCCTTATTTCAAAGTCCTTTTCTATTAGGTGCAATGGGTGGACCATATTGAATGGTTTTCAAACTGAGATGTAAAAGAAACTAAAGCTTCTATTTTATGCTTTTAATTACCTGAACAATTGCTCACTAATTTTTATATAGTGTGATTTGATGATTTGTAATTAAATTTTATCTCCAAAGTATTGTTAATGTCATGCATGTCTTGTTTAGAATAGGAGTACCTGAATTAATTTTTGACTTATTGAGCCATCAAGTTCCATTAACCATGCCCAGGATAGAATAGAAATTGGACAAAGATACTATCTGTAAGGAATTGCTATAGTAGTGGTGTCCCCAACAAGTGACCTGTTATTTTAATGATCTTCATTGGAACAGATTATGGGCTTAGTGCTAGTATTAGATTTTATTTGATTGGGTGACATGGTTACTTTGACTCTTTAACAATGGAAAGAGTTTAATAGATTAGCATCATAAGGAGGTGTCAGAGTTTTATAGGCTTATGAGTAAAATAAAATGAATGCTCATAGTACCATGCCATAGGAGAGAGGGAATAAGGTAGAAAGGACAAGGGAAGAGTAATGGTAGGAGAGATGTTGAATTCCTTCTGGACCAATTTTAGGATAAGTGGATGACTAGGAAAGGATACAGAGTAAGTCAAGTCTATGGGGCAGACAAAAGTAAAGAACAGAGCTGAAAGCCCTTTCTACATATTCATGATTCTAACCCCACAATTAGGATCATAGAGTTTCCTAATGGTGAGTTGGCCTTATAGGTATAAGGAAGGGTACATTATGATAAAGAAGGCCTTTCAGAAAAAGTGTGAGACAATGAAGCCAGAATGATGGTCAGAATAAGCTAATCCCTATTGTTTTATTCTTACTGGCTATCTTATTAGAAAGCTGATCTTTCAAAAATTCTAGTAGGAAGCAGTTTACTTTTCCTTTTTTGACTGATTATTTTGGTGCATGGTACACAGGTACTGTGGGACCTTTTCCCCTTCTAATGCCTAATAGATGGGGAAAATGAATAAAAAAGCAATGAGCATGTGTAGCAACTTTACAAAGTGTGTTCCAATATGCAGCTGCCAATACAAAGGCTTCCTCACTCACTTGGCCCTCTGCACCTTGAGTCTGCAGTAGCTGCCTCTCATTATCTTATCCCTATTATGTACAGGGTAGACTTGTGCAGATAGTATTCTGACAAAGGTCAGTAATTATCTAAAATAATGTTTTGTTACATTCTCTACATCCAAAAAGAAAAAAAAAGGTTGATGCTGAAAGTCCTTATTGAATTGTTTTCCTCTTGCAGGTAATGGAAATTGGTTTTTGACCTGTTGTTATATCCATAAATAGTTAATCCCATTATCATAGAGAAAATGATGCTATTAGCCTTATATTTGGAAGGGTATTTTAAAAGAGGAAACAGTTGGGGCTGGCAAACACTGTCTCAGGCTTTTAAATGTAATTAGCAGATTCTCAACTAGGAAATCTAGAATAGAGATTATGTCTTCTAAATGTAAGTTGAACACATTATTTTTGTGTATCATTATCTATATAGGAACAATTATAAAAGCAATATATTTCAAAGCCAAAGGGGTTTCCCTAATCATGTGCATTTCCTAACACATTCAGCTAAGCATTCTGAGGTCCCTAAATCTTATTCTAGAATAATTTGTCAGTCTTATATCACAAACTTAGTGTGCATGCTGTCATAATTACCACCTGGTGTGATTCTTGTAGGCCCTAAAGAAAATGAATAGGTACAGTTGTAATTTACATTCTCTTCTCTTTATTCTGTTGTTTCCCCCTTGCTGTTTCTTCTTGTTATCAATAAAAAAGTTACACTTCTCTGACTTCCCAGTCTTCTAACAGTTTAAGAGAGTCTTAGAAAAATTTTTGGCATTTTAGGTCTTGATACGCATGACTAATGGCCTCTTTCATAACACGGGAATTGTTTTGCTGCTTGAGAGCTCCAATGTGCTTAAAATTGATGGTAAGAACTAATCTACTTGGGGTGATAAGTCAGAGTATATGGTGAATTAATTGCATGCTCAAGTTTATTCAAAGCAAGCAAAGATTTCATTTTTGAATGCAGATTTGAGAAGTTCCGGTCAGGTGCCCTAGGTAACTGAAGACCCACCCCCCTGGCACATATGTATAGTATTTCATGTTTAGGTGTGTTTCACAGTGTAATTGTCTTCTGTGTAGTCTCATTGATCAGTGAGGAGGAAGTCAACTTTCATAACAGAACGGCCTGACTTTGGTGAATTGGAAATTTCTATTGAAAAACCGAAACAACACTGATTCTTTTTTGTTTCCCACTCCTAGCTATTTAGTTTACCATATGCTCACCATACATGTTTCTAGCCTTCTCATTCAAGACTTTTGTCCTGTTAACTATACTAATTGTTTCATTACCTTCTCTGCTTTACTTTAGTCTCTAGAAAATTGTGTAGTGTTTTTTTTTTTTTTTTGCTCTGGTTTTCCCACTAACCCTAACCTCCTAGAAGGCTGCCTTTGGATCTGCTGAATCCAGTATATGCTTCAGTCCCACCTCTTCTCTGACCATCCTAGAAATCACTGTCTTATCGACTGAACTGAAGAATATGTTCTTAGTGTCCCTGGAATATTGTCTTATTGTTTCTCTATGTCCCTGTCTCTCCACAGTCTGGATTCTGAGCTCCTTAAGGGTAGATTCATTACCATATTTTTTCCAGGCCATTAGGAAAATTGAAAATTAGTAATTGAAATCCATCTCTTAACCTTCATGTTAGACTGATACTGAAACTGGAAGATTGTATGCATATTGAGGACAATGGTTTACACAGCTTTTGGTCCCCAGAACCTAGACCCCAGCATGTTGAACTGAACTGAATCACCTACTACCTGGATATAGCCTGTGTAGTTTGATGACATTTTACCAGAAGAGAGATGACATAGCCATTCCTTGATCACTTAGCTTCTTAATGTACTTTGTATTTACATTATACTACCTGAGTCTGGCACCAGATGACTTCCTGTTTTGAATTTGACAAAATCTTTGGATATTGATGATAGGACAAACTACCATCTCTGAGGAACAAAATTGTATCAGTCAGGTAGATAGCTCTTCTCCCCCAGTTGAAATATTTTTAAAATTTTGTACTTTAAAATATTGGGATATTTTACATTATATGAATAGAACACATTCACTAAGAGTTTTAAGCATGTTTCCTCATACTAAAACTTTAAATGGAGATGTGGTATATAGCACCTCTTCCAGATTTCTCATTCCAAATCTCAGGTTTATGAGAAGACTGCTGGAGGTTCTGGCTGAGAAGTGATGTCATTTCCCTTTGACCAAGCAGCTAGACAATGTTACTTCCATTCCATGTGCTGAGTAATTGATACACAGCCTTAGCCTCTTTGGTGGCAATTCTCATGTTTACCACCTAAAGCCTTTTGGTGTATGATATGGTTGGTGGCTTGTGAACAAGCTGTCTAGACATAGCATTAAAATTCCTGAAATGCTATCTTTATTTGCCCTGCTATTGTCAGGAGCATTCCAACCATCTCTGTGAATCAATCCACCAAGAGAAGGCCAACCTTGGAATTTCCAGGTGTCTAGATGTCAATTTCCACTCTGTGAAATATAGGTACATATAGATAAAGTCTAGATATAGACACAGAGATACAATCTACTGCTATGAAAATGTCCTCAAAAGACTTAAGGGGTTGGAAAGGCTAGGCAATACACAACTCCACCCCCAGCACCAGTTGGTGCAGTTTCTACACCCTCAGTCACTGAATGGCCCTGTTCCCCGTACCTCAGACCTGAGCAGTGTGTTGGACATGTTATATAGCCCAGATTTTACACTCAAGTAAATATGCTCTGTGTGTTCCCAAAAAGACCAATATTTATATATCAAGCTCACCAAGTTAGACTTACTTTCCCACATTAAGCCTGCATGATGAATGGCTTTATCTTGCCTATTACAGCCTGTTAAACCATAAATCCCCAGGCAGAAGAAAGAAGTAAGGACGAACCTGAATGAAAGAAGTCACCAAAGGACAAGCCACTGCTATTTAAGATGGCTATACTGCACCACATTTGCAAACAAAAATATGTAAAATATCATGGCAAAAACTATTTACTCTTATTTTCCTTCCATTTCAATTTCTGTTAACAACAAAAAAAGGAATGTTGACATAAGGAATACCTGACTAACTTGATATTTCCATTTCCCTAGTTTATTACTTACCTAATATAGTAGTCCTTGAACCATTTTTACTTATATTCTTCTTGTTAGGTGAATAAATGAATTAGTGAATAAACATGAGCATGCAAATACTTCCATATTCTAGTTGGAATGCCTTTTCACTTGCTGAAACTTTAACTCACTTCTTAGTTTTAAGAAAATTTCCTATTTCTCCAAAAGGGTTTCTCTGATTACTGTTTAGACTTTTTTCTTTCCACCACATTTCCATAGAACTTCATTTTCTAGGTAATGGTGAAAGAGAAAGAGAGAATCGACTTTAGCTTTTTTGTATGGCTTTTGTTGCTCTGACACTTCCTTGTGCACATGGTGCTGGGGTTGGAATCTGTATCTGTCCATGCCAGGCAAATGCTGTAATTGGTGAGCCACCTCTCCAGCCCTGTTTAAGTAACTTTTGATCTGATTTGTATTAAGGGTGTGTTAGCAATCACTGATAAAGTGTCTTGTCTGGTTCTAAATTCACTGCTTTTATGCTTCTTTCTTTATATTACACAAAATAGCACATGGGGAAATTAGAAGTTAGAGTAGTGTCAGCATGACTGTGTGATTTATCATTCATTTCTATTGGTTCTTTTTAGTTATACATAACATCAGGATTTGACATAATTATAAGAGCATGGAATACAATTTGTTCTCATTTAATCTCTGGTATTTTCCCGTTCCCTCCCTTCTTCCCTCTCCATTACCTTCTCTCAAATAATCTTTCTGATATTTACTTAGTTTTTTTTTTAATTAGTGTATTGTGGATATACATAACAGTGATTCACTGTGGTGTATTCATATATGTACATAGGAAATTTAGATCAGATTCATTCTGCTCTCTTCTCCTATCCCATGTCTCCTGTCTTCTCTTTATCCCCATTGTCTACCCC
This sequence comes from Aplodontia rufa, assembly GCA_004027875.1. Taxonomy (NCBI): domain Eukaryota; kingdom Metazoa; phylum Chordata; class Mammalia; order Rodentia; family Aplodontiidae; genus Aplodontia; species Aplodontia rufa. Next base: position 69,706 of record PVKS010002581.1, on the reverse strand, counting down.
ACTGATCGTTCTAGTTTATCAGTCAACTTGTACACTTGAGAGTAAATGGAGTGGTATGAATAATTGTGCTGGAACAACAGGAATCAGCCAAGCTCCATTGGCTACTAAGACTTCTGGGATCCCAAAGAAAGATGAATGATAACACTGGTTTCAGTGGTCTTGAGACATGAATGACATGCTGTGCAGAGGGTACTGTGTTCAGGTCTTTGTGATGCCTTAGAGTAAAACAGACATAGTGGGAACTTGTGAATGAATATATTTTTGGTAGTACTACTGGGGCTAAATATCTAAAAACAGGGGAGTAAACAGATATGGCAAATTATTTGATGGTTTCAGGCTTCAGCTCTTGAAAGTAGAATAAAAGTGAGGTAGGTGTTTTCTCTTGTGTAAGTTTATTATGACACCTGTAGCATTCATGAAATAATGGTTTGAAGCTTAGCATCCTGGTTATGTTCTCATCCGTTTCCATTGCTAGATTATGGATTATCTCAAAGCAGAAACTATGTGGTTTGTGTTTGTATTTCTTACCTCTCTTTATGTGTGTAAGCACTGTATGCTGTGAAATTAAATGAAGTCTTGTTCTGTTCAAACTTTGCTTAATGAAGCCTTTTGTATAAAGTAAAAAGATCAGAAGAACTAACAACTTATGAGCAACTTTCTACCTACTCTTTTCAGAAGAGTCATCCTAATTTTGAATCACCATATTTGAAGGAAAGTAGCCCCTTAACTTACCTGAAAACATGTTGCAACTTGTAATCAATGTGATTCTTCTGTCTTTTATTTTTTGAGAAAGAGGGACAGTGAGAGAAAGAGATAAAGAATCAGTTATAGTTTTTCATGTGACTTTCATTACTCTAACACTTGTTGGTGTATGTGGTGCTGGGGTTTAAACCCAGGTCCCCACGCATGCCAGGCAATCGCTGTAACCCCTGAGCCACCACTCCAGCCCTCAACATGGCTATTGAGTGCTCACCATGCAGGGCATTGTGAGTCTACAATATGAGTCTACCTGTAAGTCCTCATTTGACCTTCTGGATCTACCCAAAATAAATCAAAATCCCCTTGCTTTCCAACAGTTGAAGTCTGCTATCACAGTCTCTTGAGTTTTTTCTTATCAAGCCTTGACTTTCCCATATTTTAAAATCCATTCTCATATTACTTGTTTCCCAAACTAATTGCTATTCTGTTCATGTTTCAAGATATCCTGCTTTCAAAGTCTCTTAACAAAAAGCATCCAGTTCAGAGGGAAATCTTTCAGGTGAGGTCTAAGGAATGCAGAGTGCTAAGGGTGTGTTACTCAGGCTGTTGCGTGGCTTTGGAGATTGTGTGCTACGTGAATGTGTTTGAAAAGGAGGCAAATGGGGGTTAACTTGTAGCCTGCACTCCAGCACACCAGGCCAGATGCTTTTGTGTATGTCTTCTCAGAGGATAGCCCTCTATTTTCTTATCTGCCATTGACATTAAATGGGCTTGCCAACACCAATTTTGTTACTGACTTTTCCTTGCATTATCTCTTGAACTTTGTTCCTCTTTATAATACAGCCTAAGATTTCCGATGCTGCTTTAGTAATCATATTGTTTGTGCAATATTTTGACCTTACAGCTAACTAAATTCCCTGGTTCTTATTGGTATGAGCTTCTATTAAGCCACATTTCTCTTCTTATATCTGACATTGATGTGTCATTGAAAAGAATAAACACTTTCCACAATGTGTACTGATTTTCTTCTGTGTTGATTTAAAGTCATTAATCAACCCTTTTGGAAATACTGTTCTCAACCAACTTTCAGTCTATCTCACTACTAGTCATTTATCTATCTTTAAGTTTTAGCTTGAAATAGTAAAATCTTTTGTTGTGCTTGCATTTGATATCTGTGGTGCTTTCCAGGATTGACGAACCTATCTAGGCAAACCAGTGCTAATTTTGGTAATCACTTCTTTTGAAGAAACCAGTTTATTTAATATCTGTATTATAATTTGAGGCTTGATATCAAGTTCAGCAATTTCTGAAGTCTATATTTTCTTCCCATATTGCTTTTGAAAATTGGGACATTGATTTCTCCCTGGGCACCTACTATTTCTCTTCTGTCTGTGAAGATGGCTGCCCAGCCACTTATCTCATCTACTTATCCTCCTTAACTCCTTTCTGGAGCGTCACAGGAACCAACCTGAGAAAACCAGAGGGGGTCTGTAGCTCCACATTCCCCGTAGATTTCTAGGAAGAAAGCAAGGAGCTTCCTTCTCATGGGCACAGAGAGGTCAAGGGACAACCATCACAGAGAACTTGTTTTGCCTTAAATATTCAGGCAGGTGAAGATCATTACTTTGGAGATTTGTAAGGAACCCTCTTGCTGCCCCCCACCTTTTTTTGCCACCCTGCTGACTCAGCTTGAACATAGGGTAGGCTGGATGCTTTCCAGTCTTGACATGCAGAAGCGAAAGTCACTTGTCGTGGAGGAAACTTGAGATTAGAAACGATCCATTCTCATATCCCAGGAGAAGAATCTGGTAATTTCCAGCTGACCTAATAGTGTAAGAAATACTCATTCTATTTACTCCTGGTTTCAAACCTCATGAAAAAGTCCAGTAGCCTAATCTGTACATGTTACTGAAGAAACATTCAACAGCGACTAGAAAAGCACAATTTCATCCGAGAGCGGGAGAGGAAACGGACCGTATCAGGATAAACTGGACTTTGCTGCAATAACAAATGTCCTCTAAAATGAAGTAGTTTAAATTTGGATTAATTCTCCTCTAGTCTCCATGTTCAGTGAGGGTTGGCTGGACAGGTCTTCTCTATAGCATCATCCTTACTATGAGACTCAGGGTGATAGAAAAGCCACTAACTGGAACAATGGTAACAGAGGTAACAAGTGGAATCTTGTGAAGTATGCATGAGCTCTAAAATCTGCCCTGAAGTTACATGCAATGCTTTTCTCACATTTTATTGGCAAAAGCAAGTCACACACTTAATTTCACATGGGCAGGAAATATAATGCCACTGTGTGCATGAAAAGAGAGAGTATTAAAATATAGGTAAACAGCCAAAGAAACCAGTTAAAAATGTTTTTCTGTTGAACGAGAAGTAATACAGTCAACACATGGAAACTAAGAAAGTAAGATGATTTTTTAAAAGATGTCATTAGAACCCCCACATTCTAGAACTTTCTCCAAATTGAAAAATGCAGATAACATGAAAGGAGAATTATCTCTTCTGAAGACCAGAGTAGATTCTCAGAAGTTCAAGTGTAACTATTGTCTTACATCATGGAATGAAAATACTACTTGCAAAATATAGTGCTGGCAAATCAAAGTCTGGAAAAAGAAAAGAACAGGTGAAGGAGCAACAGTAATTAAAAACAACAGCAGCAAAAAGATGAAGAGATCTGAAAGATTTGAAGTTTCCTTTTGAGAAGTATAATTCAGGTCCAGGTGGGTTTCCTGGAAAACACACACATACACATATTATCTAATAAGTACATATATAAGATATATATGAGCATGTATGAGTACACATGCACATATGTACAGAGAAATAATAGATGTGTTTATGCTGGAGTTATACATACATGGTGTTGGGAGGTGTACATGCATGTGTTTGCATAAAGACATGGGGTGTATATACATGTATATACATATGTATAATTTACATTTCTTGCTGAAATTCTGGAAGAACAGATTGAGGAATTTTCTAAGTTTTCAGGGCAAGAATGTGTTTCTTGTAGGAAAAGAGACGCAGACTAGCACTGTCCTTTGACCACAGCAGCATGTATGGGAACTATTGAGAGGAGGAGTAACAGACAGGTATCCAATCTGAGGTTTTAGCCACCAACCAGAAATCAAGACAGAAATACTCAGATATGCAAAGCTACGTAGTATGAACCATTGTTATACCATGCCTGTGAAAATATTTGTTGAAGTAATTTACGCAAATGAAAATTAAGCCAGAATAGATATTTTAAGATAGGTGAGACAGTGTAACGAACAGGGAAGAACAGCAAATTTCATAATATAGTTAAATATTTACTCATCTTAACAGTGTTATAAATTTTCAACTTTTTGTGGCCTGACTTATAGACAGGAAAACCGAGACTTTGAGCAGACTGGCATTTGGAGGGGCAGAGCACGGCTTCAAACTGAAGCTGTTGGTGACTTCCTGGATACCTTGCACGGGACAACTGTTTAGTAAAACAAAATTAGGAACCACAACGGAAAAGAGACACGTCATCGGCAAAAAAATGTTTGCCCAAAGATGCCAAATAGTCTAAAGATCAAAAATAGATTAGAGAACAATATTCTTACCATGATAAGACATTGTTTTAACATGTAATATATAACCAATATGGTCAGACAAAATGATACCTAAAATCATGAAATTAAAAAAAAATGAACAAAGTGCATGAACAGGCAACTCACAGAAGAGGAATGCAAATTACAGATATCTATATGAAAACATCTTGCTCCCTAATTTGTAATCTGTGTAGAACCAATTAAATTAATAATGGGACACGATTTTCTACCCTATATATTAGCTAAAACTAAAAGCATGTATAACATTCATCATAGGACTGATGAAAATTCAGTTATATGTGTGTTTTCACAAGCTTAGAGTTGCAGTATAAATTTGTACATTAAGGAAAAAAAAATCATCTGGTGGCATTGATGAAAATAAAATATGCATACCTAGAAAATCTTTTGGAAAATGTAGTTCTATAGAAGTTGCAGTATATTACAATATGTTGTTATACTGGTGAATATTTAAACACTGGCTCTCTAAAAAGGGCTGAAGAGAAGAAAGGCAGGAAGAGGAGAGAGGGGGAAGAGGAAAATTTCATTTGTAACACTTGAGATTTTCCATCCCGTAAATCCCACCCACCAAGGTCAAGTTGTAGTTACAGATGTGCCCTCACTAAATGTGGAGTTGGGGAAAAGAAACACAACTGATTGTACCCAGTCTATAAGGGCAGCCTCAGCACATCCCTGCATTAAAACATGTGCCGAGGGACCTCAACTGCAACATCCTCATAACCTTGGAACTATCTTCTGTATTCCCTTTGTCAGAGTAGTTTAAAAAGCATGTAATACTTCAGTAGTTTTTTAAATTCTTACATAAATTTTTAAAGAGTACAATTCGCCATATACTCTACCCCATAAAGGCTTTCAGTGTCTTAACATCTGATTCTTTTGGTTCTGGAATCTCAAACTTAATCAGTCAAGTGCTCTATTACGATTTCCTCATCATCTGTTAGACATCGTAAAGGAATCTGACAGCTCCATTAATAAAATGAATCTTCAGCACTTCAAGGTTGGCAAAGGAGTGATAGATAACTTCTTTGCTAACCTTGGGAGATCGATGTGTGACTGTATTAAGGCAGCTGTCAGTTTTCCTTTGTTTTAATTTCCCTAGAATTCAAGTTCCGTGAGGGCAAAGGTCATGTTTGCCTGTGTGCCAAACTTTTTTTTTTTTTTTTTTTGAGATTCACCCAATTCTGGCACCTAGGAGTTATTTAACAAATCAATAATCATCTTACAAATAGGCAAATGAATGAATATTCTCTGACGAATTTGACCCTTTTTGTTTAAAAAATCATCTGCATAGAGAAAATGACAGCAGAAGAACTGTTGCTTTTTTCTGCTGTGAACATCCACTGTGCTGCTTGTAGCTGAGCTAACTACCTGATTCTTCTTTTTGCACTTAAAAAAAAAAAAAGGCTCAGAAGAAAAAAGGTGCTTAAATTTCTTCAGAGTTTTTTTCAGAAATCCTTGTTTCTTTCTCTGCTTTAGCCTTCTGGATATTTTATATGCGTCATTCACACAGGACACTTTTTCTGTCTTTGAACACACCCTTTAAACATACAGGCCTATCAGAAAGCTGCCTGCCCAGCTACCTGGTTAGTACTGTATTTTTGAAGTTTTCCTGCAATGTTCATTTGGATCTTTATAATATGACAAGAGCTGCCCCCTTCAACAACCTCCTGCCTTGCTTGAGCTACCTTTCTTCTTAATTCTTAGGCCATGGTGTCAAGACCGTTTCTTTTGGTCTGATAAGGGCTTTATGGTTTCCCGGCATCAAGAGCCTACTGAAAATGGGTGCCTTTAGCTACTGGATTGTTTTCCTAAGTCTTTGTTCTTCTCCTCTAAGCCCCCTGGGCCCTCATATGGGACAGACTTTCACTGCCCCTTCACACGTTAATGATTTAAGAAGCATTTGCAGAGCATTCATTATGTGTTTCTTGGAGTCAGTGTTACCTATTATGAATTCCTAGGGCAAAGTAAGTGTCAAATATCTAATAAAGTGTGACTCCTTGGGCACTTAAATACTGTGAATGTATCTATGGTATATGTGCATAAGGGAAATATTTTACTTAAATCTTTCTAAAGGTAAAACATCTGAAAGATAAGAAATAGGTTGGTATTTAAGTAGTTTCACATTCTTTTAAAGTAGTATGGACCCTGTCTCAAAACACATAAAGAAGGGCTGGGAATGTGGCTCTGTGCTTAAGTACCTTTGGGTTCAATCCCCAGTACTAAAAAATAATAATAAAAAAAAAGTGTAGTTTCTGTAAGCTGTATGTGAGAGAGCTGCTGTGGTGGAGGGTTATAGAATAAACCTGAGGGTTATGCACAGAGCGATTGCTTAATACTGCTATAGAACTACATACTCCAAATTTGTATTTCTGTCCTGCATGTGTGTGTTTTCTTTTTTTCCCTCTCAAAGCCAAGGAAGAAAAGAGGAATCAGGAAACTGGAAGGGTAAAGAGGAACTATCTTATGCTCACTAGTCACACAAACAGAAGTGGTACATTTTTTTTTTGTTAGTGTAAATGTTAGAGAAAGTGAAAAATTAGAGGAAAAGGTCACATAGTTTATTCAGCTACTCATAATAATGAGTAGTTGGTTTGGGGCAAAGAGTCTCACTGTCTCACCTAAAACACACACACACACGAGAAAAAAAAACTTTGGTATGAAGCCTGATCAAGTCTGTATTTACAATCAAGCAAAGTAGAGATCAATTATATGATTGTGACAGCTAATTGTACCTAATTGAATTTATATTGCTACTGCTCTCTATATTATTTGACTACATATAAAGAAAGGTGTTTCAGTAAACTGTTCTCTTTATGGGAAAAGAAATCCTTCCTCAGTAGATTGAGTCTGCTACTTATAATATTCACTCATGAAGCCATTGCTAAGTGACTGTTACTCAGTTTGCAACTGAATATCTGAATTGTAAATAAAATATTAGGAAGAAATGCAAAGCATTATCCTGCAAAGCCAGGCCTATAAGATAACAGCAAACTTAATTGTAATTACCTCTTTCACTTTGATTAGAACATGTAAACCTTCCAAATAATCCTGTCCCGAAGTCTGTGGCCTAAACTTTGCATTGTCTGAGCTCAGGGGACAGAATTCTAGATCCTGAGGGATATGAGGCTATTCATTGAGTTCCTGTCTGCTTCACCTGTAAAACTGGACATACTCTTCGCCCATTGCCACACTGTCAAGGAATTAAGAGAAATGAAAGTTTGAGGCCCCATGGAACATACATAAATAATCATTTTAATTGAACACTCTCCTTGGGCAGATGAATAGGCCTCTGATTTGACAAGTTCCTTTTCATCTTTATTACCTGTAATGGAAATGAATCAATCCCACTCTAACCAGCTCATATGTTAATATCTTCAATAAGATCCTTGATAGATCTGCCAGCTTAGATGGATGTGATATCTAACCAGCTTCATATTCTAGTTGTATAACCAACTAGAAGGGCAAGGAAATTCCAATTTGGACTTCTCATTTTGCCAAGCATAGTAATAAATTCATTTCTACTTTCTCTCATGAGAGCACTAAGAAGATTTTTGTAAGAGGTTGAAGTGTTTTAAAGTGATGGCCAGACAGAAATTTAAGGCACAATTCAATTTACTGCTGAGACACCTACTAAGTGCAGAGTATTCTGCTAGATATTCAGTAGAAGAAATGTGGGGAGCATTCACTCCCTTTCTTAAGGAGCTTAGAATGTAGTAGGAAAAGAGGCAAAGAAATATATATTTAATGCCAGTGAAAACCAACTGTGATTGAGGCATAAGGCAGAGCATATTGTCAAAGAGAGATTAACTCTACACAATCAAGGTTAAGTGACTAGGAAAACCACAGGAAGTGAGCCTTGAAGGCTTTGCATTTATTACTATTGTTAATACTACAGCTTAAATTATAGTGAGGACCTATATCTAGAGGGAGGTAAAAATGCGTTGGCCTGAATAGGTTGGGTCTGTGGCTGATCTCTATTTAATATTAATTAAGTTAGGTAAAAGAAGAAGCAGAATGAGGAGAGACTCTGATAAAAGGAAAAAGAATCTCTGGGTCTCCAAGAGCATGCTTTGGGACTGGTAACATGGTGACATTGGACATGTGTAGTGCAAACTTTCTCGATAAACTGCTCTCAACATGGTCCTGGAGCCTGCATGTGAACCTGAGAGCAAAGGAGTGGAGATTTGATTGTACTAGTTTCTACAGGGAGACAAAAGATGTAGAATCAAAGATATTAAAGGATATGGAGTGCAGATGAATAGAGGTAGTTGGTGATGAACAAATTTCAATGAATAGGGTCCTATTTTCAATTCTATGTTTAGAAAGAATTGCATATTTTTTTCAATCTTATTTTTAAAAATAATATTGTCCCTTACCCAGGATTCTCAACACTTTCTGCAATTTTGCTTTCGTACACTATAGTATTGAGTTCCTGAGTATTTTACTTTGACAGTGTTGATATGCATAAGCCCTGTCTACCTAAACAGTGTTTGGGATAACTTTGTCTACCTAAATAGGGTAGCCTTCTTTTACTGCAGACTTTAAACATATTACCTGTGATTATGAGGGGTGTTGGTTTCAGAATTGTCATAAGAACAGAATTCTAATTTTATATAATGAATCAGAATGCGGGTCATTTAATACAATAAGTTTTTTTTTTTAAAAAATTAATCCTTTGGATTTTACTGAAAGTGTAAACGATTCTTTGAATTTTATGTGATAGAAAAAAATTGGTGTTTTTTTTTCCTATGCCTTAGCTTTATCAATAAATTCAAACCCACTCATTTTAACTTCATTAGTCATTAAGAGCAACAAAAAATAACACTGGCCTACCAGTTAATTTAGTGTATGTTGATGGGACCAGTACAAAATAAGAATGTATTAGAAACTAGAACTTCCTGGAAAAGTTTCCTAGTTGGGAGAAAGAAAATCTATTTGTTTCTACCTTTGCTATGTACTAACAGAGCCCCAATAAACTCCTTTTCTCTGCATTTGGGTCAATGTCTGTAAAATTTGTGGTTTAAAAGTTTGCTTCTTGGTTACAAATAACAATAGCAAAGACTTCTTGGCCACTTACCTGTAAGGTACTTGCTAAGCACTTCGTTGTCTTATCCCACTTAATTAAAACAGTTCCTTTGAGAGAAAAGTATTCTCCCAAATGTTTCAGCTGGGGACACCAAGACACAAAGTGAACCCTGGTGTGACATAGTGGCAGTGCATGGAGTGCTTATCACGAATCTTAGCCCACTTCCATGTGTCCTGGCCAGCAGCCTTGAGGACTCCCTGTGATTAGGAGGAAGGGGAGACCCCAGGAAGCCAGGCAATTTGTCTACCCTCTCTCCATGAGTACAAAGCAGATCAAGGACAAATACACAGCTCTCTGGACTCCACACCTAATGTTCTTCCACTATATCCTGCTAATATAAAAGCCATTGAAGCCTAACATTTTCCATGTCTATAATTTTATCTATAGAAGAAACCTAGGGATTTGGCTAATAGCAAGCTGAATCTGGCCCATAGATGTGTCTTATTTGCTTGTACAGTAATTAAAATATTTTGTGGTTGCCAGTATTTTAATGTCAGCAAGCACCCCATAAATAATCTAGAGTTTTGGCTTCTCTTGAAACATAGAAAGATCTGGCAACTCTGGGCCTAAGAGCCTCATGGCAAGTGATCACTGGAACTGAGTCACAGGCTTTCCAAGTTTTACATGGCACTCACCCAGCTGTCTTCATTTGCCTGGGTTACCTCCTGGGCTATTGTGTGACTTTTGGATTAAAGATCAATCCTCCTTCAAATTCAAGGAATTTGAAGGTTTCAGTGCAACATGGCAATTATGTTGTCCCACCTGGCTTCTTCCCCATGACGTCTATGTGAATGAGAGTCCTAGTGACGTGGCTTCTCTCACAGAACTTTTACAGGCAGAGTGTTGCTCCAACACAAGTGACATTTGAGATTCAGGAAAGCGAGCCGAGTCATAATTGGCCCTGTCACCATTTGGGTTCATTGCTGACACCTACTGTGTTTGCCCTGGTTGAGTAATCTGTTTGTGTCTGGGTAGGCCACACACAGGCAAATGTGAACTCTGTTTACATTCACTTTCTGCCTGGGAACTTGGTTCCTCTGGGTTACAGCTTTGGAACAATTGGATTGATGGATTGGAAAGTTACTGGTATAGACTTGAATGGAAACACTTGACTTGAACCTCTGTTGATCATTGACCTTCAAAGCGTTTGTTGGGCTACAGTGAAAGAGACTTTTCTGATGGATAGTGCCACTGGATGAGAGTGATTGAAAGTGTGCCATTTGTCAATGCAGTCAAGACATTTAGTAATATCATTTTACAGATGAAACAATTGAAACTCAGAGTTTTCTAAAGTTACCTGGAGAAGTACCCATATATATCACAGATACCCCTCAGTAATTAATAAAATTCCCTCTTATTTCCTGGGTGCCTCTTCCAGCCAGCTCCACTCCTAGCATCCCTCTGTCTCCTTTTCCTATGAACAACAGATTGCAAAGGGCCAAGAGGGAGGGGATAAAGCTTAAGAGACCTGAAACTCCTATATCCGTTCTATGCCTTGCCCTGTGGGTCAACTACAGAAGCTTCCTAGGGCTAGGGCATCATTTCCCATTGTGAGCATCTGGGAAAGCCTTGCAACATTGGCATCGATAAATAATGCAATATTTAAATTATTAAATAATAATTATTAATTTTAATATTTAAATAATTAAAATATTTTATTGGTTCAACATAGACTTACATATTGAAAGTATTTGTTGCTTTCATTCATACATGCATAGGTAATGACAGAGTAACTTAAACAGGATCGTTGTCCAGGATCTCCCCCACTTCATCTGCTCCCTGATCTCATGTCTGCTCTGTAATTCTCCCATGTTACAGATATAATATGTATTTTAAATATTGAAATTTTTAGGTTTGTACACCTGTTTGAGTATGTTTTAGCTTTCTGTGCTAGTTAAGTGTACTCTATAATATTGATTACCCCCTTTCTCCACCCTCCCTTTCTTCTCTCTACCCTTCATAATTATAGTTCCACAGCTTATGTGTTACTTCAAATTTAGTTGGTCTATTAAATAAGCTTGACTAACTTTCATCCTATCTTAGGTTTTACTCTAGCTTCTGCATATGAGGGAAAGCATTTGACCCCTAAGTCTCTGTGTTGGGTTTGTTTCACTCCGCATGATTTTTTTTCCCATTTCTATCCATTTACCTGCAAAAGCAGCCATGATATTCTAATAGCTGAGTAGAACTTAAATGTGTGTGTGTGTGTATACACACACACCACAGTTTTTGGATCCATTCATCCAGTGAAGGGCATCTAGGTTATTTCCATAATTTAGCTATTGTAAATTGAGCTGCTGTAAACATTGATGTAGCTATGCCTCTGTAATATGCTGATTCTGACTCTGCTGGAAAAATACCCAGGAGTGGGATAGCTGGGTCATATAGTGCTTTCATCCTTAAGTTTTTGAGGAATCTCCACACCTTCCAGAGTGGCTGTACCAGTTTGCAGTCCTACCAACAATGGATTAGTGTTCCTTTCTCCTCACAATCCCTCCAGCATCTGTTATTGTTTGTATTTCTCATCTTTGCCATTCTGACTGGAGTGAGGTGAAATCTCAGTGCTGTTTAAATTTTCACTTCATTGATTGCTAGTGATGTAGAACATTTTCTCATGTATCTATTGGGTTTTTGAACTTAATTGTGTTGAGAAATTTGTTTAGTTCCATAGCCCACTAATTGATTGGAGTGTTTGTGGTTTTGGTGTTAAAGGTTTTTGAGTTCTTTGTACATTCTGGATATTAGCCCCCTGTTGAAGAGGTAGCAGATGATGATTTTCTCCCATTTTACTCTAGGTTCTCTCTTGACAGCTGTGCAGTTACTTTTCATCTTAATGGCATCCCACTCACTGATTCTTGGTTTTAATTCTTATGCTATGGGAGTTTTGTTAAGCCGGTGCCAACAACAATATGGTGTCGTGTTGATAGTATTTTGTTTTCTAATAATTGTATGGTTGGTGATTTAATTCCTAGTTCTTTGATCCATTTCAATTTGGCATTTGTGCCAGGTGAGAGATAAGGATCTAATTGCAATTGTCTGTGTATGTACGGCTGTATGGTTTGTCCACCACCATTTGTTGAACAGGCTATCTTTCCTTCAAGCTGTATTTTTGCCACCTTTGTTGAATATCAGTTGGTTAAATATTTGTGGGTTTGACTCACAGTCTTTGATTATATTCTTTTGGTCTTCCTGCCTATTATGATACCATTACCATGCAGTTTTTGTTACTACAGCCCTATAGTATAATTTCAGGTCTGGTTTTGCAATACCTCCTGTTTCCTTTCTTTTCTTTTCTTTTTTTTTTTTTTTGTTTTGCTTAGTAGTGGTTTGGCTATTCTGGGTTTCCTATTCTTCCAAATGATTTGAGAATTGATTTCTCTATATTTGTAAAGAACGACATTGGTATCTAGATGGGGATTGTGTTGAATCTGTACAGGGCTCTTGGTAAAATGGCCATTTTAATTATATTCTGCTTAATCAAGAACATGGAATGTTTTCCCACATACTCAGGTCTTCTGCAATTTCTTTCTTTAATGTTTAATAGCTTTCATTGTAGAGGTCTTTTATTTCCTTTATTAGATTAATTCTCAAGTATTTTATCCTTTTTGAGGTTATTGCAAATGACAGATTTCCCAATTTCTTCTTCAACTGAATTGCTGTTGGAGTATAGGAAAGCTATTGATTTATGGGTATTGATCTTGTATCCTTCCACTTTGCTAAATACACTTATAAGCTCTAGAAGTCTTCTGATAGTTTTTTTGGGGAGGGAAGGGGAGGGTCTTCTACACATATGATCATATCATCAGCAAAAAGATTAACTTCCTCTTCTCCTATTCAAATCCTTTGATTTCCTTCTTTTGCTTGAGTGCTCTGGCTAGGTTTCAAGGACTAAATTGGATCAGAGTGGTGAGAGTGGACAGGTTTGTTTTGTTCTCAAGTTTAGTAGGAATGCTTTCAGTTTTTCTCCATTAAGTACAATGTTGGCTGTGGGTTTGTCATAAATGGCCTTGACAAAATTAAGATAAATTCCTCCAATCCCTATCTTCTCCAGAGTTTTGAGCACAAATGGGTGTTGGATTTTGTCAATTTAATGTAAATTAGGAAATAACAATTATTAAATAAGTTTCATATTTAAATAATTTAAAATGTTTATGAACTATAAAATGGAGAGTAAATAATTTGATAAAGATTTTTTTTCATTTAAGACCGTTTATAGCTCTCGTTCTTTTTTTTTTTTTTATTCTTTCAACATAGTCTTACATATAGGAGGGAATTGTTGCCACACAATCATGAACACATGCATAATGAAAGAGCAAGCTCAGGCTGATGCCATTCTATGATCTCCTTCCTTCAAATTCCCCCCAGTCCAATGTTTCCCCCTCCTTTCCCCCCATGTAAGTTGGGCTTCACATGGAAGTTGAAGGTTCCTCGCTGGGTTGATAACCCCCTACTCCTATCCTCCAGCTGCCTTGATGTCCCTCCTATTCCTTCCCCCCTCTCTTTATCCCCCAGTGTCATAGGCAAGGTTCTTCTTGCTCATATAATAATTCACCCATGTTGAGGTTATTATTAGCTTAGCGTACTTTCAGTCTGTTTCTGGTTGTATTCTAGCTTCCACGTATGAGAGAAAACATTTGGCCCTTGAGTCTCTGAGTTTGGGATATTTCACTCAGCATAATTTTTTCCATCTCCATCCATTTGTGTGCAAATGCCATGATATCGTTCTCTCTGATAGCAGAGGAGAATTCCATTGTATATATGTACCACAGTTTTTAATCCATTCGTCTAGTGAGGGTCATCTGGGTTGCTTACATAGTTGAGCTATAGTTAATTAAACTGCTAAAAACGTTGATGAAAATATCCAAGTGTGGGATAGCTGGATCATAAGTTCATTGCAGGCCTAGTTTTTTGAGGAGTCTCCACACTGCTTTCCAGAGTGACTATACAAGCTTGCAGCCCCACCAACAGTGTGGCAGTATTCCTCTCTTCCCACAACCCCTCCAGCATCTGTCATTGTTCGTATTCTTCATTTCTGCCACTGACAGGAGTAAGGTGGAATCTCAGTGAAGTTTTGATTTGCATTTCTTTGATTGCTAGGGATGCAGAGCATTTTCTCATATATTTATAGACTTTTTTGACTTCCTCCATTGAGAAATTTCTGTCTAGCTCCCTAGCCCATTTATTGATTGGATTATTTGTCGTTTTCGTGTTCTGCTTTTTTTTTTAAAGGTAGAATGATAGTGAGAATGAGAGAGAATTTAGTTTTTCATGTGGCTTTCTTTGTGCAGACACTTCATTTTGTACTTGATGCTGGGGTATGAACTAGTGTCCCTGCGTGTGCAAGGCAACTGCCAAAACCGCTGAGCCACCACTCCAGCCCCTGGTGTTCAGCTTTGTGAGTTCTTTGTATATTCTGGTTATTAGCCTTCTGTCTGATGTGTAGCAGGCAAAGATTTTCTCCCATTCTGTAGGTTCTCTCTTGACACTTTTGACTAACACTTTAACTGAGCAGATGACTTTTAGTTTAATGACATCCCATTCATTTATTCTTGGCTTTAATGGTTGCACTAATTGGGAGTCTTCTTAAGAAAGGAGGTTCTGACCCCTATGCCATACAGCATTGATCCTACTTTTTCTTCAAGCAGTTGTAAAGCTGATGGTTTAATTTCCAGATCCTTGAATCATTTTGATTTGATTCTTGTGCAAGGTGAGTGATAAGGATCCAATTTCAGTTGTCTGCATATGGCTGTCCAGTTTGTCCAGCACCATTTGTTGAATAGGCTGTCCTTCTTCCACACTATACTTTTGCCCCCTTTATCAAACATAAGACAGTTAAAGATTTGAGGGTTTGTCTTGGTATCTTCTTTTCTGTTCCATAGGTCTTCATTTCTGTTATAATACCAATACCGCACTGTTCTTGTTACTGTAGCTCTAGTATAATTTGAGGTCAGGAATTGTGTGACACCTCCTGCTTCCTCTTTTTTGCTTAGTAATGTTTTGGCTACTTTGGGTCTTCTGTTGTTCCATGTGAATTTAAGAATAGCTTTTTCTATATTCATGAAGAATGACATTGGTATCTTGATGGGGATTGCATTGAGTCTGTGTAGGCCTTTCAGTAGAATGGCCATTTTGATTATGTTGATTCTGCCTAACCAAGAACATGGAATGTTTTTCCATCTACTCAGGTCTTCTGCAATTTCTTTTTTTAATGTTTGGTAGCTTTCATTGTAGAGGTCCTTAATATCCTTTGTTAGATTGCCCAAATATTTTATTCTTTTTGAGACAATTGTGAATGGGACAGACTTCCTGATTTCTTCTTCAGTGAACTTGTTGCTGGAGTATAAGAAAGTTAATGATTTGAGTGTTGATCTTATAGCCAGCCCCTTTGCTGAAATCATTTATAAGCTCTAGAAGTCTTTTGGTTGAGCTTATTGGATCTTTTAGGTATAGGATCATGTCATCAGCAAATAGAGAACTCTTGACTTCCTATTTGAATTCCTTTGATTTCCTTCTCATGTCTGATAATTCTGGCTAGAATTTCAATTTAAAATGCTTATGAACTATAAAATAGATGGTAAATAATTTTATGTGAAAGGATTTATTTTTCATTTAAGACCTGTTTATAGCTCTCATTCTTTAAAAAGAAAGCTAGGTGATGAGAATGCTAAAAGTCATGTAGATGAGAATGTCTTACAATTCCTTCCTCAACTCGCTCCTACCTTCACCAATAGGTCACAGGTTAAGTTGGGAGAGGAATGAATGGGAAGAAACTTGAAGCCTTCCAGGTGATTTAGTGTTACCACCTTGGTCAGGAACCCTTATCTGGGATATTGCCTGCAGGTCTGGAGATGCATGATCCTGGTTTGGAAGTTTTATAAGGTATCATCTCCTATTACAGTAAGCATCAGATTTTTTATTCAGAAAATACAATTGCTCTAACTTGGTGTCTAAAACTATGCCAGGCATTATGAAACTTGTAAAAGGAGCATGCATAATGAACAGACTCAGCTTTTGGGGTTTTATACTCTGGTTACCAAAGTCATGTGTGGGTATGAAAATTTTGATATAGGACCTTCCATTTTCTTGAAGTACCATGAGCATCATAAAAACAATAAATACTCCCATGTTCTTTCCTGATTAATGATGCCTGGAAGTTATCAAGGACAAAATGCATCTTGTGGGTGAATAAAAATAATTAGTATAAAACTAAGGAGGATATATATTAATCTGCCTTAGGAGTGGAGACTGGACAGATTTAGAATTGACTTCAAATAAGGTACTCTTTAATATTAACATTAATAAGATTACCAACAGGCAGTCTTTAATTTTATAATATTACTAGTAAAATGATCAATTAAAAATTCAATGCAAACTTAAGCATGATTTGGCATATGGTGAAATATATGTAACATGACCCTAAAGCACTGAAGTCTTCCTCATATGTGGGTAAATCATTGGCAGTATGAGACCTCCTTTTTGTGCTGCATTGATAAGTGTGTGTTCAAAGAACCCACAAAATGAATAAACTTAATGGGATATGTTCCCTCATTCCCTCTTGCCTTAGTTCTCTTTGAATGGACATGGCTTTGAAGGTGCATAAGTAAATAGTTAATTGGTAATGTGTTTCTCTCATATATGTGAAAAATCTTAGCCATAAATTTCTCCCCTAAATAAATGAGCTAAACGATTAGGGAAATGCAAATCATAACCACACTGAGATTTCATCTCACTCCATTAGAATGGAAGTTACCAAGAATATAAACAACAATAAATGCTGGAGAGGATATGGAGGAAAAGGAACACTGTTACACTACTGGTGGGATTGTCAATTAGAACAACCACTATGGAAATCAGTATGGAGGTTCTTCAAAGGACTAGGCACGGAACCACCACATGACCCAGTTATACCACTTATTAGCATTTATCCTAAAACATTGACATCATCATACTACAGTGATACATGTATACCCATGTTTATAGCAGCACAATTTACAATAGCTAAACTATGGAATAGCCCAGGTATCTGAATGGGTGAATGGATAAACAAAATGTAGAATGTATACACAATGGAATTTTATTCAGCCATAAAGAAGAGGGAAATTATGTCATTTGCAGAAAAGTGGATGGAACTTTGGTTTATTTCACTTAACATAATATTCTAAAACTCAAAGTCAAAGGTTGTATGTTTTCTCTCATGAGAGGAAAAAGGAAAAGAAAGGTGTGGGGAGGATATCTCATGAATATCAAAAGGAGACCAGTAGAGTAGAGGAAAGGAATCAGGGAAGGGAGGAGAAGAGGGTAAGGGGAAAGATATTGGTCAAATCATATTGTAATATTGTGTGCATGTACAAATGTGTAACAGTGAATCCCACCATTATGTACAACCAAAATGCACCAATAAAAGGGAAAAATTAGTGAGATTTGGTTGCTTTGGCTATCTTGTCTGTTTTCAGTATATCATCTCTAAATGATCATTTCATAAGGGGATTAATTGCTATGGTTGGATGAAGCCATTTCTATGTAGAGGAGGTAGAAGTTACAGGTAGATCTCAAGTATGTTATGAGTGCCTTCGTATTTGGTGCTTAGAAGTCTCCTGTTGTCATTATGTCTCTCTTCCATGCCCTTCTTAATTCTTGCTTTTTTTGCTGGCCAGTGTGACAGCTGTTTGTAATTCTGTTTGCAGTTCGTTTCTGGATGAATTACAGATTGCTCTGTCTGCTTGTCATTGTTGTAGCCTCTTCAAGTTCCCATATGACAAGGGGGGGGGAAACCAGTCTGGGTTCTGTAAAAGACTGGACTTTCTATTCAAATAAGAATTATTTTTAGAAAGCTTCTAAAGTTTCTTCAGTCAGCAGGATTTATGTAAAGCTGTATGTTGGCATGCTTCCTTCAGACAAAGCCTTAGAAGTGTTCTTTTAGGTTCCCGTGGCTCCTGAGGCCTGCATGCTGCAAGCAGTCCTGCCCAGTGCTCCTAGAGCCATGGCAAGGTTTTGGCTAAATGCCAGGTGTGTGACATCTCTAATGACCATTTGCTCTTGAGACTCCAGACTCCACCAGGAAGGGCTGAATGTATATTATGGTGGCTGTTAGCAGCCAAGTTGAGGATACACAGTAATCTGTTTAATCAATATCTTATCTCAATTGTCAGTTGTAAAAGCCTTAGAAATAATGCAATAAAATACTCAGCTCTGGGTGTCATTTCACCTTTGTTTGATTTAGAAGGTCCTTTAGAATATTTGATCTTTGCTTTGTGTGGAAGCTAGTTAATAAAGATTGTAGGTCTAGAATGTCTGATAAGGCTACTTAATTGTTCTGTTCTGTTTTGTTTTTTACCTTTCTAGTTAGGAAAAGAAATAGGCAAGTGGGAAGGCCACATAGTTCTCCTGTCCAGGAGGCACGCAAGCCCTAAGCAACCATAGAGTGTTCTCACTTGAACTAGTGTTCATCATTGTCTGCTGCTGTTTGTTGTCCTTCCAAACTCTCATTCCAACCTCTCACTTCTAAAGTTTTATCCTGAGAGGACCGCCTTTTAACCTGTTTTGGGCTTCACCTATTGGTATGCAGATCAGTGGTGCAGTTTGTGGTGATGGTGATTATTAAGTCAGATTTGCTGCAAAGGTCTCTCAGGGATGTCCTCACACTACCCAATATAGCTCATATATCTGTTTGCTTCCGACTGGACTCTCACTCATAGACAAACTGAAAGAACATATCTGATTACACAGCCACTCACATCCTGTGGCCGGCAGGGCTCAGCTTGTGCCATATGACTCTGATTTGGTGCCCTCTCTCAGGTCTGTCTTCAATTCTGGCCTTCTGGGCTCATCCTTCAAAGCATTGAAAACAACATAATTTCTTTCTTTGAAGAGCTGTCTTAACCTTGACAAGCCCACAGGACAAACAGAAGTGACCCCTATGGCCTCCTGTCTGTCAGTCCTGATTGAATGAATATTCACTCTGCAGAGCATCACACCAGGCATCGTGGAAAATTAGAGAAGAAGGTGCTGCCCTCCTGGCCTCTGAGCATCTTACCAACTTAGAAGACACATGGAATCAGCACACAGCAAAATGCATGAATACTCAAATGTCAACTGGACAACATGCAGTTATTTGTAATTCCAATTAATATAGCTTGGAAATGTGCATTCATGTCTACCAATGTCTACATGTACATAATGCATTTTTGAAACTACCAAAATGATTAGAGTTAGAAAATGGTTGGTTTTATTTATTTTTTGGGTGGGGGAGGTACCAGGAATTGAATCCAGGGACACTTAACTACTGAGTTACATCCCTAGCCCTTTTATTTTTGATTTTGAGACGAGGTCTCACTAAGTTGCTGAGGCTGGCTTTGAACTTGCAATCCTCCTGCCTCATTTCCCAGAAATGATCTCAAGATAAGAATTTGAAAGTAAGTAGTTTATTCAGGAAGCACAGGACACAGCAATAAGGGGAGGGGAAAAGGAAGAGAGAAAAGGAAAAGCATCCAGAAAAGGGTGTTGCATTGAGCCAGCTACTGTGGACAGCTAGAACATAAGCTTCTGGGAAAATTTTGGGAAACAGTTTATAACAAATGCCTCAAATTGTGCCCTGAAATATTATTAACTACTTGAGGACTCCTCTCAGGAAAAGTTAATTTCAGCTACTTCTGGACTGTCATGCTCAGAGTGGGTTCTAGAAAAATCTCTCTTGCAAAGAGAAGCAGTTTAGGAGCTGGAGTGGTGGCTCGGCAGTTGTGGCACTTGCCTGGCATGCGAAAGTACTCAAGTTCAAACCCCAGCCCTACATACACAACGAAGCCTCTGAGCAACGAAGGCCACATGAAAAACTAAATAAAAACTGTTTTTCTCTTTCTCTCACTGTCCCTCTATTAAAAAAAAAAAGAGAAAAAAAGATGCAGTTTATTGGCAGTTGAAAGTTGGCGTAGTGCCGGAGGGATTTGACAGAGGGTCCAAAAGCCTCTGCTACATGTATAGGAGGTGTTAATGAGAACACTGGTGTAGAAAGGAAAGGAGAGAGATTTGCATTTGGAGGAAACCACTGGCTATGGAGATCTACAGTCATGGGTGACATTCAAGCTAGAATTAGGTGGATACTTAAGTTCTTAAAGGAGTGTGACTCAAGTGGAATTAGGTAAGAAGGTCCAGCCTACCAGCTGAAGCAGTCTGAAGAAGGAGAATAATGTAGGATGCAAGGATTCAGGTTGCATTGGTTTTCCTGAGTTTGGATGTCCAATTGTCCACTAGACATGACTCCACTGCAAATGGTGTTGGTGGCAGTGGGTGAGTGGAGGAGTCAACATTTTTTGTGGAATGAAGTCCTGTAGCAAGAGTCATTTTAAAAGAATGCAACTTGAATGTGATCAGAGATGCCATGGCTTAACCTGCCTTTCCTTTCAACTCAAGCAGATCGATGAGGTGGGCAGGGACCCATAAGCACTAGAGATTTTGTCCTATGTTTCTTGCTTTTTATATAAAATAAGACAGTATTGGGGGAATGGGGTGGGAATAGTTATCCGCTCTAAAGTGGATAGGAAATAATATTCTCCTGCATTGTTTTGTATGTATGCATCTTCTCTAGAAAGCAGGAAGACAGTCATAGGTTAAAATATTGCAGAAGGCTCATATTTATCTGATACCAGTTAGTTGTTAATGTATTTCTACAGAAGGCCAGCACCCTGGGCTTTAGCAAGTGTCCCCTGCAAGGACTTATATATGTCAGTCTTTGTTAATGGAAATGTTCAATGTGTTATCTGACTTCTAGCTATCTTGGCAGATGTGCTCAGGAGCGAGCTCCCTGAGAATGCACCTCTGTAGTTGATTATGCTTCGATATGGCCAATCACATGATCTGATGTATTTGATTCCTTTTTTTTCCCATTTTGTATTTAAGTACAAGGCAGAGAAGATCAAGAATAGAAATGATAGGATATGCTGATAGACAGATTTTATCTGGTTAAAAGAATATGTAGGGCAGAACCATGACAGTGGCTTATGTTCTTATGCGCTCAGTAACAGTTGCACCTGTGGATGAGGGAGGAGAAAGGTGCACCAAGCTGGGTCCAGCCAGAAAACAAACTGTTCCAATTATTTTAACATAAGGAACAAATATAAAGAATTGCTAGCTGGGCACAGGGATGCATGCTTATAAATCCCAGGTGCTCAGGAGTCTGAGGTAGGAGGATTTCAAGTTTGAGGCCAGGCCAGGCAACTTAGATACTGTCTCAAAACTCAAAAAATAAAATTGTTGAGGGTATTAAAGGTGGTTCAGCAGTAAAGCACTTGCCTAGCATAGGCAAGGTCTGGAGTTCAATCTCCAGTATTGCACAAAAAAAAAGGGGGGGGGGGAAGAATGCAAGTGCATGAGAAGGGAGGGAAGAAGTGGAAGGATGTGGTTTGTGTACATGCGAGAGCACAAGCAAGAACAAACGTATATATGAGCTGGCTGACTTGAGGATTGCTACTCACTTATAAAAATAATCATCGTAACACTCTGTGGCACTCGGTTCTTGGGGGAATGACATCAAGGACACTTATTTAGCTGTGGGGTGAGGGGTAGTTAAGTCAGGGCATTAGGGGAAAATCACATATAAACACTGGAATCATACACTAGGACTGCAAGAATGTACTGTGATGGGAAAACAGATTTTTATTGTTCATGTCATACTCACTGTGATATATATAAGCAAGGAGTTGAATGCAGATAGAAAATTTCTTCCCCAGTGATTTATATTATTACTTCCTCCCCATCTCTGCTCCTGCATGCTCACAAACATAGAAAGAGGAATTCACATAAGTTATGTGTATATGTGATATGAGGTCACCTAGGTTGTACCAAGCATGTTCTCAGCACTCTACTGCAGGCTCTGTGTTGCTTGATGGTCACATTGACCCTAGAAATATTATTATTCCTCCTTAACAGAAAAAAGATCAGATGACTGGGAAGGTACTGCTCATATGCTATAGACAAAGCCAGTGAACAATAGGAGTTGAGCTTCAAACTTGATGTATTTTGCTCCAAAGCCTGTGTGCTTAAGCTTCATTATTAGGAACACATGCTACCCACTCTATATATTCTGCTGTGATCTTATGTCTAGGATGAATCCTATCATCTTGAAATTAGAGACTTGAGGGAGGTGGTCTCTAAGATGGAATAAACTGGTCCGATTTAGTAGCCACTAGACCCATAGTTATTTAAAGTCAGTAATAATTTCAATTTAGTCCCCCAGTCAGAAATAGCTTCCTTTGGAGAGTTCTGTATCTATAGGTAACTAGTAGCTACCATATTAGCACAGGACATTGCCATCATCATACAAGGTTCTGCAGTGACTCTACCACGAGTTACAGTATAACTCAAAACCCAGTTCCTAAACCCAGCACTGTAGCTTAGTAGCTGTGCATCCATGGGCAGGTTACTTAACGTCTCCCTGCCTGTGTTCTTGCATCTGTTAAATAGGGATAGGTGATGGAGGTCCTCACTGGGTTCAAGTGAGTCATAAAGTCATTAGCCTGGAGCCTGGATACTGAATTTCTAAGACATGTTTCCTAAAAGGGAAGGAGTATCTTGAGTCTAACATTAACATTGCCCATTTCTAGGGAAGTCAGGAAGGAGCATCAAGCAGGGGGCAGAGGATCTTGATAATTTAAATTTGGAAAACTTTGTGGCAGTAAGAAGTCTTACGTTAACTCACAAGATTACTTTATTTATCATATATTTTTACAACACACACCATGAACCAGACTCTGTTATAAGGACTTAGCACACATTCTATCATTTCATTCTCTGAAGAGATCTATGCCCTAGGTTCTTCTATACTTTTATTTTCAATTCCTTCCTCATCTTATTGACTTCTTTTGATAAATCCTGAAGGAGTGGAAAGGAGAGAACAAAGATAAAAAAGTTCTCCCTTAAGGTAGAGGAGTACAGAAACACATAACTGTTGAGAGCATATTCTGTCAGGCTCCATATTTGGTGTGTATTATCTAATTTAATGCAGCAGCACTGTGAGAGAGGAGGTTTTTCTCCCATTTATAGATTTGGAAGCAAGCTTAAAAGTTTGAACAACCAGCCTGGTAATGCTCAGCTAGTTCAGGGTAAGAACTGGGAATCTAACCCAAGATTAATTCCCAATCACATACCCTTTTCACTGTTTTGATGTCTGTTAAGAGGGAAGAGAACATATTTGCCTACTTAAATGTAAAACAAAAATCAAAATATATTGATAAACTGCCCTAGGGCTTCAGAGAAACAAAGGATTCCTTCCAGCCCAGAGGATCATGAGAGGCTTCATTGAAGAGGGAGCATTAGAGCTGGTGCTTCAAAATGAATAGGATGTTGGCCAATGGAATTGAAGAATCCAGGCAGAGTGGTCAGTACAAGCAAAAGCTCTGGCCAGATCAGGAATCCATTAGTATTAACAGGATAGACCAAGAAGGGGGATCCACCTGGGTGGGGAGCTGTGTTTTGTCACTAACTTTAAAATTGCCCATGTATGGTCATCGTAAAAAGCTAACTGATACTTAGTTTTATTAACTGCTTTTGGTCCCCTACATATAAAGTACCTATTTTATTAGATGTACCCAGGACAGATTCCTTCCACCAGCCTATACCTTGTGGAAGGCCACTGGTAACTAGGTTCATGTGGATAAGTATCTCCGAATGCCCTTCCTTCTGAGCCCTTCTGAGTAGCATTTCAACTCCAATGATGCCAGTCTGGGTTCTTCACTGTGTGATGGCTGATAAGTTCTATGAAGCGCCAAGAGGTAGTGCTGGGCTTTCCATGACTGGGGGAAAAAGGGAGTCCTAGGTGGAGCCAGGATTTTCTCATGTTTCAGGCCTGGAGTTCTTCTTGCCTGGGACAGTAACTTTCTCCAGGGTCAGAATAATGCTTTGGAGTCAACAAGCAATGCTAGATTGAATCACAGGATGAGGGGCCGTAGGATTGAAGGAATTTGCTAGAACTTTTGTTGCTTGGTTGGAAGCCAAGAATGGGCTGACTTGAACATCAAATCTGCTAAAGAGAAGATCATGTGGTGCATACCCACCCTTCCCCATCCCCCTGATCTTTCCCTGACTACCACCCCATGGCAAAGGAACAAGGAGGACGACCTGCTAATTTTCAACTATGTTTTGCTCTCTGTTATGTAGTATATTTCAGTGACAGGATCTACTCAGGAGAGTTGGGAAGAGGCTGGCTGAGGTTCTCAAGGAGCTGAGTTTTGAGTTCAGGTGCCCGCATGGGAGTGAACTGATGCCTCCTGACCTTTCAGAACTTTGAGACCTCTGGGAAGTCTTAGAAATCACCTCAAGCCTCAAGTCCAGGACACGACTGCCTAGGAGAATCCCAGGGAAAGGTGGCAGGTAGAGTATCCATTCTGAGTTTTATTCTATTGTCCTCCCTTCCCACCTTTCAGTGTGTCTGTGTTGCTCTGTTGTGTCTCCTCCTCAAGATACCATAGACCATTGACGCCAGGGTATTTATTTTATGTTCTTATCAACAGAAGTAGCATGGACTGCACGATGATGGATTCTATGGTGAGCTCACTGCGAGATCTCCAAGATCTTGAACCTCTGGCTGTTCTGAGGCATCAAGCCACCCTCTGGAGAGGCAGCAGGAAGCGAGCTGGGAGGAGGTAAGGACCTGTCTACTCTGTCCTCTGCCCCTTGACGCTTTCATCCTTCAGTTGTCAGATGCCTAATGGGCTTTTTCTATTGTGTCCTTCCTCAGGACCACTTCTTGGCCAGAGAGAGGCTATATCATCTTTTCAGGTATCCTGGGGAACTTCTGAAAGACAGGAAGATGCTGTTGGACCACAGAAAAGAAGTGCAGTGGTGGGGGCCCAGTGGCTCATCGAGTGGCATCACACCCAGCATGCCATTAGCAACAGTTCTGAACTAGACTGGTTTTCCCTTTGTCATCACCTGCGTAACACAGCTCTGGTTGACTTTGACTGGTTGGCTTTTTTCTTTTTTTCTGTCTTTTTCTTTTCTTGACCCCGGGAGTTGTAAAAAGGAATTGCTTTAAAAGGTATAATTCTGTGCTGAAATTAGCCTTGTTTATGAACCGATTCTGTTCCTAGGGAGTTTCTGAATTGCAGTTCCATGTTAACTTGTAAATGGGGCTATGTAGCTTAATTTGTATGGCACTGATCTTTAGATTAAAAATACATTTCCTTTTTTTTTTTCCTCTCTTTTTTTTAAGTTTGGATTTAGGTAATGACCCGAGTCCCATTTGCTTAGCTACTGAAGAGATTTCAATGTGGCACTACTTGGAGTTGAAATATAATCAAACATACATTATACCTGGGGCTCTTGCACACTATTTGATAGAAATGTTACACTACAAAGGAACATAAACCTTGTAGGTTGAAATTTAATTCCTCTCTGAACCTGCAGCTAGAATGGCAAATAAATTATAAGTATCAAAAGTAGCTTCAAATAACCTCAATGTAAGCTAGTTAATTTTGGGTGGTTTTGAGAAGCCATTTTCTAAGACAACACAGAAACTGGAGATTAATTGACCTCGTCACCAGTGTTGCTCAGATCTCTGTGGATCTATCTGCTTTGGAGGAGTTAAAGAACAATGCATGCTCCTGTGGTTGGGTTAATGGAAGCTGGTATTTTGCACGTTGTCCTGTAACTGTGCCTGCCTTGCAATAAAGAAACTTCAGTTGACTCAGCAACAAGGTCTCTGTCAATTTCCTGAAAATTGTGTCTTTAGTGGTTTCAAAAAAAAAAAAAAAAAGTGCAGTGTAGACCTACAAGTGATTGACCTGCCAGAGGTCTTAGCTGGATCCAGCATTATTGCTCTTTTGTAAGTGGCACTGGAGCTCTCTGTCATCTACATATGTGATCTGAATTGTGTGGTCACCTTCTCTACACTTCATATCATAGTCAACTCTAGAAATCTGTAGTCATGGCATATAGTGGTGCTGCCATCTGCGATCCTATAATTCTAGACTCTCCATTTATTTTTGTAAGTCTGCAGGACAAGCCATAAGCTCTCTGAGCCTCAACTCTCTCATATGCAAAATGAGAAGAATGACATTTACTATAGTAATGGTGACAAGTGTCTACAAAGGACATCATGTGAACTTTATCCATATGAAGTACATGACATCACAGTGTACATTATACATTGTAAACACATGAGGATGTGGCAACATTCAATAAAAATTTAATTACTTGTAGATGGCCTTTGAGAACACTGAGTATCCTCTGAGTAGCTTCTCAAACCTCCTTGCTGAAAGCCAATGGAAGGAAATGTGAAGACTCATGGGACAGAAGTCAGGGGATGAAAATTGGCTGCTCATTGCCTTGGTCACAAAGCCATATTCCTCAGTTCCCTAATGTCTCCTTCTGTGGGATAGAGCTGATATCATTCATCCTCCAGAGATGATAGCAACCCTTCTGCAGAAGGTGACTTACCAGGCATGTGGTTAGCTGACACTCAGCCTTTCCCAACTGTTTGCAACATCAGCCCCATGCCATCCAAGTGCGGGTGAGTCTCTCTTTAAATACTGACAAGAAGGGTTCATTCACCGTGCAGGAGTCACTCCATTCAGGCCCTCATGAGATTGCACCTGGCACTTTCATAGAAAGCACCATTGTGAGAACCTCAGAACTTTCCACCACCATACCTGAGATCTTTGGGTAACCAGAATATGAAGCAAAGAGAATTCATTTCATGCATGGTGGCAATAATGTTTCTCTGATTACCACAGTGTGTGTTATAGTGCCATGGATATGATCCCAGGACTTTCAGACATGCAGAAGAGAAAAAGCATTTCCTATATTCTATCTTGAAATAACGAAAATGGTGATATTTGCAATACTAAGTTATTGTGTACTACAAGCAGTGCCTCATTCAATCGTTACAGTGCTGGCATGAGGTAGGTACTCATTATCCCCATTATCCCTGCGAGAAGCAGACATGAAGTGTCAGGTATCTGGCCTGGCCACCCAGTGGATGAGAGGCATAGCTGGGATGGACCAGGTCTGCCTCACTCCAGACCTTGGGTGCTTCATCATCACGTGTGGCTGCTCACACACCTGGGCTCCAGTCCTGGTCTGATCGTTTACTGCCTTGTGACTTTGAACCTCACATTTGGGACAAGCAATTGTTGTCCCACCCCCCTGCATGCTTCCCATACTTATTATCTCAGTTCCTAGCAAATGTGTACCACCCAAGTATAAGGTAATGTGAAATTAAATATTTCATTTTAAAAACTTGAATGGTTCAACTTAAACTTCTGGACAGGGCTCAGGTTGGGCCTCCCTTGTGCTGAATTCTGCTTTCCATTGAAGAATCTAGTGTTCCCATGTATCTTACAGAGGACATTCTAATGAATGCTTAAGAGCTATGGAGCGGTAAAGGGGAGAGCAGACTGGAGAAGGAACAGAACTTGATTCCTGAGCAAAGTGATGCTGACTCTAACTTTAGGTCCTGACATCATTCAGGTCCAACTGAAAGAAACTTCCTAGTTCCCTCTAACAGCTTATCCACAGGGTGATGGCATGGTGCACCTGTTTGAGGGACCATTGGAATTTAAAGCCATTTACATATATGATAGCAAGTTGTAGTAGCTGCAGGTGGCACTGTGTCTGTCCTTTTGAAGAATTTCTGTGACTGATGTGCCCTTCTACGTTATAAGCCCTAGAGTGCTAGGGCGTTCATTTTTCCCCACCCCCTAATTGTTCTCAACCAATGATTGAAGAGAGCTATAGTATAAATACCCTATTGCAGGAACCAACAGGGCCATGTTCTTTTTATGTTGGCTGAGTTCTCCAGTGAGGTGATACTTCAATCGCCCCTGGTGGTAATTAGTTTGAGAATACAGTTCCTTTGCCTTTCCCTCCCTGTCTCCCTCTTCTCACTTCTCAGCCAGTTTTTCTTAGCATCACCTCATGAATAGGCAGCTCATTTGCAAATTTCCATCTTAGGGTTTGCTTCTTGGGGGAGCCTAAACTAATTCTAAATTCTGGTGCTGTTCCCTTATAGAAAAATGAACTGGGGAAAATGTAGCCATCATTCGAAACTGAAGAGTTTCTCCCTTTGTCCTTTGGATAGTCTGCTATGTTAGGAACCTGGGACCCAATTGCCAGAAAAGGATTTCCTTCCGGTGAAAGGGGAATCTCCACAAGTTAAGAGATACTTTTCCTCTAATGGAAAGACTTTGCAAACATTTGAGATCAGGACAAAGTCACCTGATGGCAAATCAAATTACAATGCACCGGCTAGAACAAGTAATTAAATATAAGCGGGTGATGGGAAAAGGAGAAAATCGCAATCCCAAGCCCCCCTCTCACCTCTGGAGGATCTCAAGGACTCCTATTTGTCTTTGAATCACTTCTGCTTCAATTAACATTGATTGAGCCTGCCTAAAGTGCCTAGCTCTTGTCAAATCCCATTACAGGAGACTCCAAGATGCTACCTGTCTGCTGCCTTTGTTGCGCGGGACATTTTTGTGGGAATATTGAATATTGCGTGGAGTAGCTAGCACATTGATCAGGGCTGTTATAGAAGAGGTTTACTTTCTCTAACATGGCAGTTTTGTAAACAGGATTTCATTTTTTTTTTTTACCCTTGTCATTATCAACTCAATCCAGTTCTCCAGGTTAGAGTTATGATGCTCTAAAACGCATGTCAGACTGACCCGCTGTTGCTTTTCAAGAGAAACATTGAAAATGTCAACCTTGTAGAAAATGTAACTGAGTCTTTGTTGCAATTATCCCACATGGTGAATTTACTTTTTTGTTGTTGTTGAGAAGGTACACATGGCTTCTCTGGAGTTGCTGGTGAAGGACTTGATGTTTATTTTACTAGAGAGGTAATGGAATGGCAGTATGTATTGGTCTACCTTCTTTCTGCTCCTCGCCTTTTGCTCAGGTGTTAGGGGTGGGACTGTGTTGATGCATTTCTGTTTTCAGTATGTGCCTGAAGAAAGGGGAGCTTCCTTCATGCTAGTATCCACTTCGTCTTTACTCAACATAATTGAAGTAGATACAGGAAAAACATTTATTTCGTAAACTTTCTGCTAAATTCAAGTTGGCAAGAATGTGTACACAGCCTCTGTGCTCACATGGGTTGTGAAGGAAAAATCAGAGCCCTACCTTTGAATGGCTGTGTAGATGTTGAGGGGCAAGATTACTATTTAAAAAAACAGGGGATTACATTGTTCCTTGAGTATTTATTGATTAAGAACCTCTCATTGGCACCTTTCTAAATCTCACATTTTAATCTTGTTAATTTTTGTAATTTTTCCTAAACACTCAAATGCTAGTTTTGCTACTGGTAAATTATACTTTATAAATCAAATTAGCTTAAATATTTAAAAGTAAATTACGAGTATAGTTGGGCAAAGTCTCCTACATATTTCCATAAAATTCTTTCCAATTTAAAAGATGCACAGACTATAAAAGCAAGAGATGTTTGTACATATGTACATGCATAAATACATACAAATAATCACAATGGGATTTTTAGACCTATACTTAGACTGTTGAACATTTATACTGTTTGATTTATTTTTGAACTTTTTTCTTTCATAGACTTTTATTGTTTCTACTTTACTAGGTTGCAGTAATTTTGTGAGATTCAAAAAGAATGGAGTCTAAAACTTGCTGATTTTGAAGAATCTGGGTTATTAACTATTTAATTTTTTGTTGGTACATAGGATCTTTTGTATCCTTTCAAAACTGATTCAATCTAAGCCCCCCTTTTTTCTGACTAGACTTTTTTGAGAGCTAAGGTTCAGTTGCTAGGTCAAAGGCCCTTCGGAGCCTTTGTCTTACACTGGGGAACTACCCCCCAAAAACAGTTCCCATGTCCATCAAATCTCAGTTCCAGTGAGCCTTTACTTCATGACTCTATGTAGTATCAGTATTTTTTTCCTTTTAAAAAGTTTTTTTTTTGAAGAGAGAAATAACTTTTATTTAGTTTTTCACATGGCCTTCATTGCTCTAACACTTAGTTGTGTACGTGGTGCTGGGGTTCGAACCTGGTTTGAACCACCGAGCCACCGCCCTAGCCCCTAAAAATGTTTTTGACCTATAGTGACATATTCTTTTTTTTTTATTAAGAAATTTAATTATTGTATAATCAAAACTGCATCTAGGGCTGGAGCGGTGGCTCAGCAGTTACTATGCTTACCCAGTATGTGTAAGCATGTGAGTTCAAGCCCCAGTACCACATACACAACGATGTCTTGGAGCAACGAAAGTCACATGAAAAACTAAAATTGTCTCTCCCTTTCTCTCTCTCTCTGTCCCTCTCTCTTTAAAAAAATGCATCCAAAGTAACAATATGATATGAATATATTCTAAAATTAGATTTATCCCCTAGATCCCACCCTATTCTCTTACCCTCTCCACCTACTCCCCTCCCGCCTTTCCCCATACATCTCTGAATGCCACAATGCCTTTGCTGGATCTAATACATGAGGGTTGACCACCTTTCACACAGGTCTGGGTCTAGCTCCAGCCTCCACAGATAAGTGAAGATGTTCGACCCTTGACTCTCTGGGTTAGGCTAACTTCGCTCAACACGATTTCTTTCATCACCATCCATTTACCTTCAAAGGCTGCAATATTATTGTTTCTAATTGCTGAGTAGAGCTCCATGGTAAATATATACCATAGTTTTTCGGATCCATTCATCCAGTGAGGGACATCTGGGTTGGTTCCATAATTTAGCTATTGTAAATTGTGCTGCTTTGAACATGGATTTTGCTGTGTCACTGTAATGTGCTGTATCTAAGTCCTCTGGGAAAATACCCAGGAGAGGGATAACGGGATCATATGGTGGATTCATCCCTAATTTTTTGAGGATTCTCCACACTGCTATCCAGAGGGGCTATACTAGTCTGCAGTTCCGCCAACGGTGTGCTAGTGTTCCTATCTCTCCACAGCCCCTCCAGCATCTATTATTGTTGATATTCTTTATATTTGCCAATTTGACTGGTATGAGGTGAAATCTTAATATAGTTTTGAGTTGCATTTCTCTGATTACTAGTGATTTAGAGCACTTTCTCATGTATTCATTGGCCTGATCACTGTCCTCTTTTGAGAAGTTTCTATTTAGTTCTTTGGACCATTTGTTGATTGAATTGTTAGTGTTTTCGAGGTTGAGATTTTTGAGGATTTTGTAAATTCTGGATATTAGTCTCCTGTCAGAAGAATTACAGGCAATGATTCTCTCCCATTCTGTAGGAAGTCTCTTGACAATTTTGATCATTTCCTTGGCTGGCTGTGCAAAAGCTTTTTAGCTTTGTGACATCCTACTCACTGATTTTTTGACTTTACTTCTTTCACTTAGGAGACATGTTGAGAAAGTCTTTTCTACTCCCACATGCTGTAGTGTTGGTCCTAATTTATCTTCTAGCAGTTGCAAGGTAGCATGTTCAATTTCTAGTTCCTTGATCCATTTTGATTTGATTTTCATGCAAGGTGAAAGATAAGGATCTAATTTCAACTTTCTGCAAATGGCTGTCCAATTTATCCAGCAACATTTGTTGAATAGGCTGTCTCTCCTCAGTGTTACATTTTGTCCCCCTTTGTCAAAGATCAGATGCTTAAAGATTTTTGGGTTTGTTTCAGGGTCTTCTATTCCATTGGTCTTCATTCCTATCTTGATAACAGCATGATGCTGTCTATGTTATTACAGCTCTATAGTATGGTTTTAGATCCGGCATAGTAAAATCACCTGTTTTCTCTTTCTTGCTTAGTAATGTTTTGGCTATTCTGGGATTCTTATTGCTACAAATGAGTTTGAGAATTGCTTTTTCTATATCTGTAAAGAATGACATTGGTATCTTGATGGGGATTGCATTGTATCTATATAGAGCTTTTGGCAGAATGGCCATTTTTATTATATTAACTCTACCTAACCAAGAGCATGGAACATCTTTCTATCTTTTCAGGTCATCTTAGATTTCACTCTTCAATGTCTGATAATTTTCGTTGTAGAGGTCAAAGAGGTCTCTTGTGGTTAATTCCCAAGTATTTTATTCTTTTTGAAGATATTGTGAATGGGACTGATTTCCTGATTTCTTCTTCTGCCCTATTTTTGTTGGTGTACATAAACCTATTGATTTATGGGTATTGATCTTGTAGCCTGCCACTTTGCTAAATCTGTTTGTAATTTCAAGCAGTTCCTGGTGGAATTTTTTGGATCTTCCACATAAAAGATCATATGATCAGCAAAAAGGGAGAACTTGACTTCCTCTCTTCGTATTATTATCCCTTTGATTTCCTTCTCTTGACTTATTGCTTCAGCTAGGGTCTCAAGAACAATATTGAATAAAAGTGGTAAGAGTGACAGCCTTGTCTTGTTCCCAATTTTAGTGGAAATGCTTTCAGCTTTTCTCGGTTTAGTATTATACTAGATGAGAGTTTGGCATGTATAGCCTTTACATAGTTTAAATAGGTTCCTTTGATCCCTATCTACCCTAGAGTTTTGAGCATAAAAAGGTGCTAAATTTTATCAAAGACCTTATCTGCATCAATTGAGATGATCATAGGAACTTAATTCAGTTCATCTGATGAATTACCTTAGTTATTTTGCATATGTGGAACCAGCTCTGCATACTTGAAATGAAGCCCACTTGATCATGATGAATTATTTTCTTGATATGTTTTTTTAATACAGTTTGTTAGATCTTCATTAAGAGTTTTTGTATGCAGGTTCATCAGGGATATTGGTCTGTAAATTTCTTTTTCTGATGCGTCCTTGTTGGGTTTTGGTATCAGAGTTATGGTTGCTTCACAAAAAGTGTTTGGGAGAGTTCACTCCTTTTCAATGTCTTGGACTAACTTAGTAAAGAGAGATGTTAGTTCCTCCTCAAAGTGTGATAATAGTCAGCGGGGAAACCATCAGGTCCTGGGCCTTTCTTCTTTGATAGACTTTTAATTGCTATATGGATTTCAGTGCCTGTTATTGGGCTGTTTAGGAATTAATATCGACCTGTGTCAATTTAGGGATGTTGTATGTGTCTAGAAATTTGTCCATCCATATTATCTAATTTAGAGTAGTATAGTTTTTTGAAATATGATCTTATAATTTGTTGGATTTCTATGGAGTCAGTGGTGATTGCTCCCTTTTCATTGGTGATTTTATTGATTTGCTTAATTTCTCTCCTTCTTTTAGTGAGATTGACTGGGGGCCTATCTTATTTATTTTTTCAAAGTATCAGCTTTTTGCTTCATTATTTCTTTTTATTGTCTTTTTGTTCTCGATTTCATTGATGTTATCTCTGATCTTGATTATTTCCTGTCTTCTGCTGGGCTTTGGTGTTAGATTTTTCTTCCTTTTGAAGGACTTTGAGATGGAGCATAAGCTTGCTTATTTGGGATCGCTCTTCATTTTTAATGTGGGCTCTCAGTGCTATAAATTTTCCACGTAAGAATGCTTTCATGCTGTCCCAGAGGTTTTGATATGTTGTGTCATTTTCATTCTCTTCTAAGAATTTTTGAATTTCTACTCTCTTGTCTTCTTGGATCTGTTCTTCATTTAATAGTGTATTATTCAATCTCCATGAATATGTGTGTTTTCTGTTATGATTTTTACTGTTGATTGCTAGGATTATGGCATTGTGGTCTGATAAGATACACAGAATAATATGTACTTTTTTTGCTTAGATTATCTTTATGAACCAGAATATGATCTATTTTGGAAAAGGATCCATGTGCTGCAGAGAAGGTGTATTTTCTATATATGTCTGTTAAGTACATTTGATTTATGGAGTTATTTAGGCTGATGATTTCTTTATTGATTTTTTGTTTTGATGATCTGTCTAATGGTGACAGAGGAGTGTTGAAGTCTCCCAGTATTATTGTGTTGAGGTCCACGAGTAGTTTGATGTCATGAAGTAATTTATTCACACAGTTGGGTGCACTGTTGTTTGGAGAGTAAATATTAACTATGGTTATTTCTTCCTGTTGTAGGGTTCCTTTTAGTACTAAGTAGTGGCCTTCTTTATCTCTTCTGATTGATTAAAGTTTGAAATCTACTCTGTCAGATGTTAGTATTGTGACGCCAGCTTGCTTTCTTGGGCCATATGCATGGTAGGTTTTTTTCCATCCTTTCACCCTTAATCTGTGGATGTCATTGCCTGTTAGGTGAGTTTCTTGTAAGCAGCATATTGTTGGATTTTGTTTTTTAATCCAGTATGCTAGTCTGTATCTTTTGAGTGGTGCATTTAAACCATTCACATTCAGTGTTAAAATAGAAGTGTGTAGTTTGTTCATAGCCATCGTGTCGTATTTAGCTAGTTCTGTGGTTGTCTTGCTTGGTTATTGATGGTTGATACTTTTACTGAATTACCTCTGTTTGTGGGTTTTGGGTATCAATTACTTGTTCTGTCTGGAGTGTTTCCTTGAGAATTTTTTGTAAGGCAGGTTTTCTGTTTACGAATGCTGCCAGTTTTGTCTTATCATGAAAAGTTCTTATTTTCCCATCAAATTTGAAGCTGAGTTTTTCCGGGTATAGAATTCTTGGCTGCATGTTATGGTCATTCAGACATTGAAAGATATCTTTCCAAGGCCTTCTTGCCTCCAGAGTCTGAGTTGAAAAGTCACAGACAATTCTTATTGGTTCATCTCTGAATGTGATTTGGTGATTCTCCCTTGCTGCTTTTGATATTGTTTCCTTGGTATCCCTGTTGTGCATATTGAATATGATGTGTCTTTGTGAGTTTCTTTTTTGATTAGGCCTATTGGGTGTCCTGTAAGCTTCCTGGATGAGCATGTCTGATTCTATTTTTATATGAGAAAAGTCTTTCACAATTAATTTGAGGGTGTTCCTCATACCATTTGTGTGTGTCTCAGTTTCTTCCTGTATACCAGTTACTCTCAGATTGTTTCTTCTCATTTCATCCTAGACATTTTAAAAATTCTGGTTGTGTTCTCTTAGTTTTTCTTTTTTGTCATCAGTGTGCTGAAGCTTGGTCAGCCTGTCCTCATTGTCAGATGTTTTTTCTTCAATGGCAGAGGTTCTATTTTTCTACAGAACTTAGACTATTATTAAATTCTTCCATGGTCCCTCTCATGTGATTGACTACAGATTTTAGATCTAATACTTTCTTTTTGAGAATACTAATTTCTTTAATGATTGAGTTTCTCAATTCTTGAGTTTTCTTATTTATTCCCTTCATTATCTCTTCTTTTAATTCATTGTTCCTTTTTGTTATTAGATCATTGATAATTTGTTCTAGATTTTCATCCCGGTCCCCGGCCATAGCTTCCTTACTAGGGGAGTTGTGGGATTGATGTGAACCTCTTCATATTGATTTCTTATGTCTGAAGAGATTCTTCTCGTTTATTTGACTGGAGATCCCTTTGTGAAAGCAATATAGGACTTGGGAGTTCTTCTACCTTCCCCCCTCTTAAGGACTAAGTTGTTGGATTGGGAATTTTGTCCAGTCATTTCCTTGGGATGGGGTATTGTCAGCAAAGTTGAGTTCAGGAGTCTAACCCCTTTACTGTGGTCTGTTAATTACCCTTAAAAGTATTCAACACCTCATACGCTAATATAAGATTGTCGATATGTACAGTCAAAGCTTACAGTAAACAGTATTAAATTAGTTATTTAGAACAGACTATAATAGACTTTTGAATTCAGCCTATGAAACAAATGGTAGTGATAATATTTTCGGCAACACTAGTATTTATCTATCACATTTGTCAGATATCAAAAACATACAAATTGTATTCAAATTAACAATAACAATAGTAATCATTACAGAGCCTTAATGGTGGGGGATCAAAGGGTATTAACTAATTGGGAGTCAGAGAGGGAAGGTAATGGAAGTTAAATTTAGAGAGGAGATTATATTGACCAATTGTGGACAGTGAGAAAGTGGAGGAGGTAAAGGATTTGCTGTAGAAAGAAAGGGAACTCAATAGAAAGAAAAAAAGGAAAAGAAAAGAAATTTAGAAAAAGAGAAGAAGAAAAGAAAATACGGATCTGGAGGGAAGCGAAGACAGCTGTGGCCTAATATAGGAAGGGTAAAAGAGATAGTAAGATTTGGGTAATCACTTAGGGGAAGAAGTTCTCACTGGTGAATTGTGCTTGTCAGGCACAATATAGTTCAAATATTATATGTACTGACAACAATCCCTCTTGGGAGGGAAGTCAAGGATAAACAGGATAAACAAGAGGGAATAAGAAAGGAAGAAAACAAGAAAGAAACATAAAAACAAAACAAAAATTAAAAAAAGAGGGTGAGAACCACCCCCAGAAATTAAAAGAACAGGGAAATAAAAAAGAGCTAGTACTTTTATATGACCATGAACCAATAAACTTTTCCAGTTATTGCATTAATACACATCAAGAACTGGAGAGAAACAAAAAAGCAAAAAAAATGTATATACAAAAAAGGGGTGAAAAATAAAAAAAAAAATAAAAACTTTGTAGTCAGTAAGAGTGTGATCCCTTTGGGAGAAGATGTTCACTGTCCATATGGGTTTCAGAGGCAGGGTCTTGCAGGACTTTCAGGGGATCTGAAAGTCAGAGGTCTTATGAGATGCTTTCAATGGTGTCTCTGCTGGTGGTTGCCGAAACTTACTCCTGTGATTTTTGCGCAAAGGATTGGGCAAAGGATTCAGCACGTTTAACTTGTGATATGATCCTTCTGGCTGGGGTGGGAGTGGCTAGGGCTAAGCAATGCTCCCCTTTATTATACAAACCCAAACCCCCTATGCAAAGTGGAGGCAGGGCCTGTTCCAGGCCTTCTCTTCCTGGATCAGCCTGTGGTCTGTAGCCTACACCAGTTGAAGTTTTCAGAGCCTGTTTTGCAGTCCCAGAGAGAGTAGGCCCCCATATGGAGAATGGAAGCCTCCTAGGGCATTAAAGATGGAGGCTGCTCGGTTCACACACTGCCGCCACCACTGCCGCTGGGCAGCCTGCTCCACTAGGTTTGTCTGTGGGTAGCTTCTAGACACTGATCTCTCCACCAGATGGAGCATAAGTGGGAGATGTGAATTTGCAATTGTGCTATCTGTAAAGCATGGAGGCTTCTCCATGGTGATGTGTTCGCTGGCTGCTAGACTCCTCCCCTACTCCCCGCCCAAT
This sequence comes from Aplodontia rufa, assembly GCA_004027875.1. Lineage (NCBI taxonomy): Eukaryota > Metazoa > Chordata > Mammalia > Rodentia > Aplodontiidae > Aplodontia > Aplodontia rufa. The sequence continues at coordinate 32,244 of PVKS010002581.1, read as the reverse complement.
GTAAACAATGACTGCAATGGCTGCATGCCAGCCAGGACGGAAAAAATCCCTCTTATTCTCCACTCATTTCTCCCAAGTCTGCTCCTCAAACCACTGAGCAAATTAGGACTGGGGTTTCAAAGATGCTAGTACCCCAAACGTACCTCAAAGTACTGGAGAAGAACTGGGGATTTCCTGGCCAGTCTCTGAGCTGCTGGGGAAGCCATCTCTCTTCAGATAGCCATCTTGCTGTCCCCCTCTCTTCTTAATTCAGGCAACAGTGCTATAAACTTTCCCCTTAGGAATGCCCTCATGATGTCCCAGAGGTTTCAGTATGTTGTGTCGTCTTTTTCGTTCCCTTCCAAGAAGTTTTTAATTTCTGCTCTCGTGTCTTGAGCCATTCTTCATTTAACAGGGTATTGTTCAATCTCTATAAATATGTGTGTTTTCTGTTATGATTTTTGCTGCAGATTGCTAGGGTCATGGCATTATGATCTGATAGGGTACATGGAATAATATATACTTTTATATATTTGCTGAGATTTCCTTTGTGAGCCAGAATATGATCTATTTTGGAGCAGGATCCTTGTGCTGCTGAGAAGAAGGTGTAGTCAGCTGATTTGGTATGGAATATTCTATAGAAGTCTATTTAAGTCCATTTGATTTATGGAATTGTTAAGGCTGGAGATTTCTTTATTGATTTTTTTGTTTTGATGATCTGTCTATTAGTGACAGAGGATTATGGAAGTCTCCCAGTATTATTGTGTTGAGGTCCACAAGTGGTTTTATGTCCTGAAGTAATTTATTCACATAGTTGGGTGCATTGCTATTTGGAGAATATATGTTTACTATGGTTATTTCTTCCTGTTGTTGGGTTCTCTTTACTACTAAGTAATGGCCTTCTTTATCTCTTCTGATTAGTTTGTTTGAAATCTACTTTGTCAAATATAAGCACTGTGATGCCTGCTTGCTTTCTTGGACTGTATGCATGGTAGTTTTTTCCCATCCTTTCACCCTTAATCTGTGGATGTCATTGACTAGTAGGTGAGTCTCTTGTAAGCAGTATATTGTTGGATTTTGTTTTTTGATCCCATCTGCTGGTCTGTGTCTTTTGAGTAATGCATTTAAACCATTCACATTCAGTGTTGTGTGTATGTGGTTCATAGTCATTGCATATTATTAGTAAGTTTTGTGCTGTCTTGGTTGGGTATTGATAGGGTGTACTTTTATTGTATTTCCTTTGTAGGTTTTGGGTATTGATTACTTATTCTTCTGTCTGGAGCATATCTTTGAGAATTCTTTGTAAGGCTGGTTGTCTGTTTATGAATGCTGCCAGTTTGATCTTATCGTGAAAACTTCTTATTTCCCTATAAGATTTGAAGCTGAGTTTGGTGCATGTTGTGGTCATTCAGGCATTGAAAGATTTCTTTCCATGACCTTCTTGCCTCCAGAGTCTGGGTTGAAAATTCAGAGGAAATTCCTATTGATTTGCCTCTGAATGTGATTTGGCATTTATCCCTTGCTGCTTTTGATTTCCTTTCCTTGTTTTCCTTGTTGTACATTTTGGATATTATATGTCTTGGTGAGTTTATTATTTGATTAGGCCTATTTGGTGTCCGGTAAGCTTCTTGGATGAGCATGTCTGATTCTATTTTTATATGAGAAAAGTTTTCTTTCACAATTTCCTTGAGGATGTTCCTCATACCATTTGTTTGTGTTTTATTTCTTTCTGTATCCCAGTTACTCTTAGATTGTTTCTTCTCATTTCAACCCAGACAGTTTTAAAATTCTGATCATGTTCTTTTAGTTGTTTTTCATTTTTGTCATTGATGTGCTCAAGCTCGCTAAGCCTGTCCTCATTGTCAGAAGTTCTTTCTTCAATAACAGAGGTTCTATTTTCTACAGAACTTAGACTATTATTAAATTCTTCCATGATTCCTCTCATGTCATTGACTGAATATTTTTGCTCTGTTACTTCCTGAGTATATGTATTTCTTTAATGATAGTTTCTGAACTCTTGAGTTTTCTCATTTATTTCCTTCATTAACTCTTCTTTTAGTTCATTGTTCCATTTCATTATTAGATCATTGATAATTTGTTATAGATTTTCCTCCCAGTCCCTGGCTACGTACTTCTTGCTAGGGGAGTTGTGGGTTTGAGGTGAATCTCATCTTTAAAGAACTTTTTCTGGATTTTTAAATTGGGGTCTCTTTGTGGAAGCAAGATAAATCTCTGGGTTCTTCTTCCTTATACTACAAAGGTTGGGTCAGATACCACCTCTTTGAAGGCCTCTACCTTCCAGAAGGCTTTTTCTGCATGGAGCCTTGTTTTGTTGCAGCTTTCAAATTAAGGTTCCAAGACCCAGACTTGACACCTGGTGGGGTTGCTTGGCAGTCTGCTGCATTGTTGAAGCTAAGCAATCTCTATGGTATGTCAGAGGGTGCTAGGGTCCCAGATGTGTGGGGTGGGCCAGAATGGACCAACCTATGTTCTGTGCTGGGATCTGGGATCCTTGGTGGTGAGATAGGCCCAATGTATCTGGACCTGGCAGGTGTGTGTGACAGCTGGGTGATATCTGGGTGTGGGATCCTTGGAGATGTCCAGCTTGCCTGCTGTGGAAGGACTGGAGTCATGGGCACACACAGGTGTGTGTGTGTGTGTGTGTGTGTGTGTGTGTGTGTGTGTAGATCTGCTCAGGCTTTTCACTCCATAAGTTGAAGTGAGTTCTTGACTTGAGATCTCTGTCTGGTTGTTTTTCTTTGGGTCTTTGCTGTTGGATTGGGAGTTTTGTCCCATTCCTTAGTTGGGTTGGGTATTGTCAGGAAAGTTGAATTCAGAAGTCAAACCCCTAACCTGTGAACTGTTAGTGTCCCTTAAGGTTTCCAACTCCTCATGAGCTATTAGGAGATCATCAATATGAACAACCAATACATACAATAACAGTATTAAATTAGTTTGTTTAGTACAGACTGTATTACAATGTTAAATTCTACCTTTGGAATGAATGGTAATGTTACTCAATACTTTCGGTAATACTATTATTTAACCATCACCTGTATCAGGCTTCAAATTATACAATAGTTATTGAGTTTGGCATTCATGACAGTAATGGTTACACAACCTTAATGATGTGAGTCAAAAGGTATAAACTAATTGGAAGCTTGAGAGAGAATGGAATTTAAGAGAAATTTATAGAGGAGGTTGTATTGTCCAAATGTAGACAGAAAGTAGAGGAGGTGAAGGATTTGCTGGAGAAAAAAGAGAAAGAGAGAAAGAAAAGAGAAAGAAACAAATCCTGGAGGAAGAAAAGACAGATGTAGCAAAATAGAAGAAGGGTGAAAGAGATATTAATAAGATTTGGGTGGGTGATAGCATAAGGGTAGAAGCAAGCACAAGAAAATTATGCAGCTAGGCTATAATATATTTCAAATACTGCACGAACTGACCAGAATCCCTCCTTTCAGCAGTCAGGACAAAGATAGAAGTTCTAGACAAGAGGAAAAATAATATAGAAGATGAAGGAAAGCGCACACACACACACACACACACAAAAGGATAGGGAAAGACAACTGAAAAAATCACAACAAAAACAAAATGAAACAATACCTGAGAAAGAAAAACAAAAACAACAGCTCGAGTTTTTTATGTGCCCATGAACCAATCAACTTTTATAGTTGGCACTGAAATACACATCAAAAACAGGAAAGAAAATTTAAAAATTCTTAATGAAAACTTGAACTTTGGTTACTCAGGTTGTCTGTGTCCACTTTGGGAGCAGATGTTCACTGTCCGCCTGAGTTTTGATGGCAGGGTCTCTCAGACTGTAATTATGTGATGTCAAAAGAATAGTGGAATGTCCTCAGACTCTTGGCATTTCTAGGAAATTTCAGGAAAGAGATCAGATTAAGGAAAGCCCTGAGGGCTGATCTTTGACAGCCTCCCTGGGGATCTGAGTCTCAGGAGTCTTAAGGCTTTTATGCGCAGTGGGGATGAGATGTTTTCTATGCTCCCTCTGCTGGTGGATGCACTCCCATTCCTCCAGGATTTTTTTTTTTTTTTTTAAGGGGACAGTGAGAGAGATAGAATCAATTTTTATTTAGTTTTTCACATGGCCTTCGTTGCTCTGAGACTTCGTTGTGTATGTGGTGCTGGGGTTTGAACTTGAGTACTTGCGCATGCCAGGCAAGCGCCATAACTGCTGAGCATCGCTCCAGCCCCTCCTCCAGGTTTTTTGAGCTCAGACTGAGGACTCTTAGAGTTTAGCTTATAACTTGATCCTTCTGGCTGGGATGGGATTGAACGGGGCTGAGCAAGGCTCCTCTACTCCACAAACCTGAATCCCCCTAAGCAGAGTGAGGACTGGGCCTGTCCCACGTCTCCTCTTCCCAGTTCAGCCTGTGAACTACGGCTGGTTCCTGGTACAGTTGCAGAATAGCCCGCTCTGAACTGCTGACTTGCTCCCACCATGTAGTCTGTCCCATAAGATTCCTGATTCTCTATTTTGCAGGCAGCTGAGACACTGTTCTCCCTATATGCAGTGCAGATGCTGTAGTGGTGTCTCTAGTGTAGCCCAATGCATAATTCCTTATAGAATGCAGCTTCTCAGCAGCAGATGTGCTCGCAGGTTATGGTTTATCTCCTCCCCCACTTCCATGCCGATTGAGATTAATGGCGGTTGCAGCTGCTGTGTCCTGGCTGGGACAGATATAATCCCTGTTTTCCACTTGCTGCTCCCTAATCTCTGATCATCCAAACAACTCCCCAAACTAGCACTGTGTTCAGGTCATGATTATCCCCAAAATGCATCTCATGACAATGGAGTTGTCCTGGAGTTTTTTCATCCGATCATGGAGCCAAAAGCTTGCCATCTTCCCAGATGTTCTCAGTATTTTTGATAGAAACCTCCAGAACTTTCATTATTCTAGGGATAAAGGATGAGCCTGGGTAAATTCCCTTCCTGGGATCACTATTTCACACATCAGCTTCCAACACATTACTAGACTCTTTACTATTATCAGTGACCATGGAGCTGATAACTCTTGTGGTTAACCAAGAAGAATCCCTGACTTCCCCTGAGTTATTCAACTTAAAATTCATGGTAGCTCTATGAAGAAAAGTTACATATATTAAAACATATATCAAAAGCAACTAAAATCTATACATCTATATATGTCAACTTTCTAAGCTACTTATTAAACAAATTTTAAAAGTAAACACTTTTTTCAATGACCTTTTTGTATATTGTCTGGTTTTTTATTGTTGAGTACCATTATGGACTCAGTCATAAGTTATTTAAAAGAACAATGATTGCTCTTATTGCTCAAATTACTGCAATGTTGGTGCCCCATTAAGGAAGATCCACTGTCTTTTCAGCATTTCTCTGGAGATAGTTTGAAAGTCCCTTGCTTAAAAAGCAACAAGATGTTCTACACCCATATAAAACTTCCTCTATTACTGGCTGAGTAGCCCTACTTCCTATCAGTAGAGACTGTCAATAGGATGGCATATCAGTTTTATCCACATGATTGTGATAAAAATACTTCTGGTGATTATAATTGAAGTGCTGGAAAAACATTTTAAGATAATTGTCATTAATAATTTCTAATGAGTACTAAATTTTTATCAATTTTTAAAATTTCCTGTGCTGTCCTCCCTTGGATTATTAACTTAAAACATAATCATACTCCCATTCTTAGTTATTAGCCTTGGTGTTTGATGATTTTATAGTTCTTTGACGAAGACAAGATCCAAGTAGACAGCCACAGGATAAGCAGAAAGTTCAATTTTATCATCTGTAAAAGATATGAAGTGATGAGGTTTAGGATTAAGATTTTGTCTTATATACATTCCTTAAAATTTTTACCATTAGTCTGAGAAATGGTTCTCAAAGCAGAATCACTAAGAAGGGGTATTAAACAGTGATTGCTGAGCCCTGCTTCTTATTTCTTATCACAGTCTGGTGGAAGACTGGAAAATCTGAGTGTCTAACAAGTTCCAGGTGGATCTGATGCTATTGTCAGACTCAACTCTGAGGACCACTAGTCTAAGGACATAAATAGGAATTGCTTTTGAAATCTTTAATTTTGAAGATATAAGGTGAAGATTAAGTTGGGAAAAGAAGAAGTAAAAACTTCTAAGAATACAACTCTTTGGACTGTAAACATTGAAATTCTTTTGAATCTTGCTCATTCAACTGTGTCTACCTTTACCTCTTAGGTTCCTGGAAAATCTGACTGCTTATCAACTGTAGATTTCATATAGTAACTGAAGAGTAGAGAGGTACAAAATTCTCAGTACAAAAAAAAATCAATAGAACTCCATAATTCATGTAAGACAATCATTTTCACTACAAATAAATACAAATGAAATTTCTTCCAAAAAATATTTGACGAGAGGGGAAATAACTCAAAAGAATTGTGTCTTTAAAATCAGATCCAAACTCTTGATTTTATTTTAAGGTTGAAGTGCATACCTTGTCTGTCCCTTTACCTGACATTTGTTGCAGCAGGAAGTCTATTATGAAGTGCTTAAGCAAGTGCCAGGTATGTTGTCACTTCAAGATGAATAATAAACAGCCATAATAAATGGGTGTTGTGGGTGACATTAAATAAGACGTTTGTGATCCTGCAGGAAGAATCATGCTGGAAGATAAACAGATGCATTCATTTACACTATTGTTAGGAATCTGAACTTCTGACACACTGAACAGGTGTTCAGTCTATTTTGAAACCAACTGACAAAACTCCTTTGTTTTGTTGTTTCCCTGTTTGACCCTGAAGGGTAGGTGTTCCTCAAAGTTCTGCCTTCTCTCTGTCATTGATTTATTTTTCTTTTAGTGAATTCTTCTACACAATTTAAATGATCTCTACAAGGGCTGCATCCACAGTCCAGCTGGACTGAATCTTCAGTTTCAGCTACCTGTAGGACATCTCTATCTGGATGTGCTTCAGGCAAATCAAATCACCTGCTGGTAGCAAGACACAGAGCTTCCCCTTCTCCTGAATTTTTCTTCTATCAGAATATCAGTAACATAATTGGTTCCACTAAAATCTTTTTCATTCCACATATCCACATGGTTCCACCTGTAATATGCTTTGGTGACTTTGATATCTTCATTTTCTATGTAAAAACACTGTCTTAGGCACCCAAAGCTGATGTTCAAAACTACCTTTTACAGTTTTTCTCACATTCTGCCTCTCTTCACTGCAATCTATCTTAAATATCACTGCAACACAAATTTTCCCAAAGATCATGTCATTGGTTGTTGCCCTGGTCTAGAAGGTGTACAAGTTCTAGTACATGCTGTGGTGTGTTGAGATTATTCATCTTCCCATTCTGTATTTTCCAATACGTAGCACCAAGTTACTTTCTCATTTTTCCTACTATTTGTTTATGAACATTATTACACTATTCATTTAATATCAATGTTTATAGAGGTTGCAAGATCAATCTTTACAAATTTTTTTTAAAGTAAGGGGGACAGTGAGAGAAAGTGAGAATCAATTTTATTTAGTTTTTCATGTGGTTTTTGTTGCTCCAATGCTTCATTTTGTATGTGGTGCTGAGGTTTGAACCCATGTCCTCATGCATGCTAGGCAAGTGGCTATAACTGCTGAGCCACTGCTCCAGCCCCAATCTTTATAATTTTTAAAAATATTTTTAAAAATTAACTTTTTTTAAAATGGGGGAATCATTTTATTTTTTTTTTCAATCTGGCTTTTATTTCTGTTGTATGTGTGGTGCTGGGATTTGAATCTGGGCCCTTGAACATGCCAGGCAAGTGCTCCAACCACTGAGCCACCACTCCAGCCTTAAGGCTGATCTTTGATTTGAGTTATTATGTGATTCCTCCTTCCTATGCCTATGGAAATCCAACAGGATTTTAAAATATGCGTTAAGAACTTCTTCTTTCTGGAGTATTGCTTGATTCACATTCATCAATATTACCTTTACCCCCCTTTTCACCTTCATTCCTCTATGGAATTTCACGTTTTGGTTTGGGCCTTATCTCTAGTCATTTTGATGATGTGGAACATTATTTGTTGGATTGTGAACTAACACATCCTTATACATCTATACAGGAAATATTGAGAAGCACACTCCTGGCAAATGAATGCTGTTCATAATCTATCAACTATTTGAGGGCCCTTTCTTGGCCAGTCACAGTGACAGATATTGGGGCCACACTAGATCTAGACTCTCCAGAGCTTGTGTTCTAACGGAGGAACAAAGATAAGAAATAAACTAATATATTCTGTCATTACACTGTTGTTCTTGATTGTTTGATGTTGAACCCCTCCTAATTGTAAGACCATGTCTATCGAATAAAATAAAATTAATATAGGTTGTAATTTGTGTTAAAAAGAAAAGACAAAGTGATGTTATGGGTGCAAGATGTATGTAGTTTGGGAAAGCTTCTCTGAAAAGGTGATGTTTACATAGACCTAAAGAGTGAGAAACATCTAAGTAGAGGTTTGGGCAAAGTATTCCAAACTGAAGAACAATATGTGAAAATCTGTCACAGAAATGAACTTAGTATGTTTAAGAATGATATGAAAAATCAATGGGGTGTAGTACAGTCATAGGTGAAATTTATATGAGATGGGTATGAAGAAATTAGATCATGAGGATTTGTATACTATAAAGATATTTAGATTTTATTTTAAGCATTGTCTTAGCCTATACTGCTCTAACAAACTGCCCAAGGCAGTAATTTATGAACAACATAAACTGATAGTTCTGGAGACTGGGAAGTCCAAGACCAAGGTGTTAGCATGTTCCGTGTTTGATGAGGGCCTGGTTTCCATTTCAAAAATGGTGCGGCTGTTTTCTTTGGAGGTGATGAATGCTGTGCCCTAACATGGAAGAGGGTATAAAAGGGCAAGAGAGCTCTCCCTTCATCCTCAAACCCTTTAATAAGGGTATGAATCCTATTGACCTTCCAAGGTCAGCTTCTCCATAGTGTTAAATTGGGAGTTAAGTTTCAGCCTGAGCATTGGAGGAGACACAATTATTCCAACAGTAGCAGCATGACAGGAAAACATTAAAGGAGTTTAAGCAGGATGATGCTTTGCGGGTGGAGTTACAGTGGCTCAGGAGAAGAGGCAAGCAGAGAGTTAATCTGGGATGTTAACTACAGAGTGTTTGTAAACTTTAAGTTGTATGAGCTGATTGGTCTATAGCTTGGTCTCAAAAATATCTTTCTCTATGGTAGACTAAAAGCAAGTAGGTCACATTTATGGCTTTCTTCCCCTTTGACCATGAACTATTCTTAACCCTTGAACTTATGAAGCCCATGATTAAAAAAGAGTAATCTCAAAGGTAAGAGCTCAGAACAATTTTACTTTACTAGTGGAATGGGGAAACTTTCAAAGGAGGGACATTTGAGAAAGAGAAGAAATCCAAAGAGTCTAGGCTACTTAATGGTTTTGTTTTATTTTATGCTCATGACACTGAGCTGCTGTGACTACAGAAAAGCTCCACACTCTAGCAACAAGACCAAACAGCACTGTTGTCCTGCTGCCTGTCAGCATTCCTTCTCAGGGTTTTATAAAGGTTTCTTTATAAATTTATAAAAGTTCTTGATAAATTTATAAAAGTTTCTTATTTCCTTTTACAAATGGCAAGCGTATAATAAGCATACAATATAAATTTTCTAAAGTAAGCTCATTTTAAAATTGGGTGCCCCTTTGATGTTTTGGATCTTACTTCTACATGCCTCTTAGACTTTACTTGTTCTGAGTTTCGTGAATATTGACTAAGTAATCAAATAAGATGACTGCTTTGTTGGTGAATGGCAATAACTTAATATATCATCTTTCTCAGATTAAGAAAATAATTCCAGCCACCATGACATTAAAATATGAGATTGTTATTGAATCATAGTCTAGTTTGTATAGTATATGTAATATACTTCAATAATATTCCAGTACCTATGCTAGAGAAAAAAATGTGGAATATGCTGTGGCTTTAAGAGAACACAATATGAGCTTCCTAAAATCTGAGGGAAGGAATTTTAAGCATTAGTATTGAATACTTAAATTCTCTCTGTGGAGTTGCTGCCAAGTGGAGATCCAGCTTCCTTTGGAAATTCTGTATCCGTGAACTCATTATCACTTATAGCAAAATCAATGCCATCTCTGGGGAGCACATCTTATTATCAGGTGAAAATGTGTGTCTCTGGGTTTATCCATTGGTCCTAGTTCTAACTCAGGAAATTCAAATGCCTACAGAAGTTTGGCAGATAATACATGCATTAAAGAATGCAGATATTCAAATTAAAAAATTCAAGTATTTTAACAAGGGGCACCTAGTTGTGACCCAATTTAGGTAGTGGAAGGGACAGTGGTCGACCAAAGAGTATGCTACTTTTCAGCTACCATTTATCATTTATTGTTTGAAAAAATATGGGGCAGACATTCTGACTTCTCATAAGGAAATCAGAATTTAGAATTTTCAAATGGTATATCAGGTATTTGAAGGCAGCAATTACTATTACCCATCACCACAATCTTCTTCATAATCTCTTCCTCAATTTAAGCAACACATTAGCCAAATTCATAGGATGTTCTTGACTTAACCAACAAACACCTGTCATTATGTATCTGTGACTGATTGACAGCCATATGGAAATTATGGAGGGAAAAGGCCAAAACAACTTGTGGGTGGTATTAGGATATTTCCCAAACTGTGGTTCCTACCTGTATATTTATTCTGATAAAATTCTGTTAGAACATTAATGTAAATCCAAATTTTACTGAACAGTGGAAATTTTAGGTTAACAGGGAGATTGTTTGAGAAATAGTTGATCAATTCACCCATGAATTCTATCTGTTTGCATCTTTAATTAGATAAAGTGCCAAGTCCAGTGTCTGGTTCTTATGCTCAATAAGTATTTATTCCTGTGCTGATTATTCTCCATTTACCTCTCCACATGGATCTACTCTCAACTCTTTTGTTCCATGATTTGGGACATGGAAGTCTGAGTTCTCTGGAGGACAACACCCAGGCTTGCTTGCCACATGGCTTGCAATAGGGTTTAGCCAATAGATTGCATCAGAAAGATATCAAGGAAACAGAGGCCAGGTTATTTATTCTATGTTCTTTCTTTGAATCTCTATCTCCAACAGTAGCTGGGCCTCTTTGTGATCTCAGGTTCCTCAAAGGGCCACTCTGCTATGTGATTCATGCAGAGTACAAACACAGCTCTCACCAAGTTCCAGTAATGCTTATGTTGTTCTCTGGCCTCTTTTAACTCGAGGGTGATAATGGCTTCTCTATATTACTAATGTCTGAGTGCTTTCACATCCCTTGTTTTTTCCTTTAACCTTACCAACAGATATCTCTGGCTCTGATTTAAACATTTGGGGTGAATTATTTTTTTCTGCAGTGTCCTCTGACTGATACATTCTCTTTTGCATTTTCTTTAACTGATATCAATTCATCTATCCATTTCTGTTTGTGTCAATGGTAGGAACCTGTTTCTAAAGCAGTCTTTAAATATGTGTTTGGGGATATTCACTCTGTTTGTTTCACTGTCTTTTTGGGTGTTGGGGTCTTTTGAATAAGTGGGGGGGCATTAGAAGTTGGTTCTCTTGCTATTCATATCTTTTTTCTTCTGACCAAGGCCACACCTAAGGACTTCTTTATTCACATTTTTTGGTACCCTCGAATTAAAGTCCCAGCATGGCTTGGAAAAGAATATGAACTAGTTATGACAGTGTAATATAATAGGTCACCTTCTGAAAGCAAAAATTTTATGAGTATTAAATGTCAGGAACCAATAAACATAACACTATAGCCAGTTCTGTATCTGTAAAATTCATTAAGATGTAATTAGGGAGAAATGAATAGAGGTTTTATGTTTAGAAATTCAAAGCATCTCTTAGCAAAATCCATCTTCCAAACAATATGGGTTGTAAAATCTTCACTAATAATTGTAATGTAGTCTTATCTTTAAAGCACTTCTAAGTACTAATTCTCCCAGCATGTTTGTGGAGTATGTATCATTACCAAAGGTGTATGCTAGCCTGCATTATTTTAAAAACAAATTAGTATACCAAATAGGCATTCTGCTTTCAACTAAATATTTAAATTGGATTTTTGGTTATTTAAAAGTACAGAATCAAGGCAATTAATGTTTTGTTCATTGAGTTAGGATAGACTCGATTATGGGTAGACATTTTATAATTCTAGAGAGTCTACTTTTTTAAGTTTTATATTCCCATGGAGTGATCACCTGGAGCAGGGATTCTCAACCAACAGCATTTTTGTCCCCCCGTGGGATATTTGGCAACATCTGGAGGTGTATCCTCATTGTCATGCCTGAGGAGGCATGTTTGTGTATGTGTTGCTCCTGTCTGATGAGCAGAGCCCAGGGGTGCCACTAAATATTTTACAATGCACAGGAAATCCTCCCTTTTCACCAAAGAAGGATCCAGTCCAAAATGTCAGTAGTTTCTGAGGTTGATAAAATCTATTATTTACCAATTGTAGCCTGTCTGCTCTTTCCCTTCTCTATCTCCAGAAAAGGGCTAATATTTTACTACCTGCATCTTGGTACATTTTAACCAAAGGAGTTTTTGTTCAGAATTTCTTCTATCTTACTAAGCGGTTGCTGTGAACTGAGACATTTTTTTCAGGATCTCTCAATCAAAGTGGTTGTGTGTTTAGGAGAGGAAATTGAGTGGGAGAGGTAGGTAGGAGAATAGATAGTGCTACCATAAATATTATCATTGGGAAAATCAATCTCCATACTGTGTTCATCAATTTACAATGGCATATTGGAAGAGATAGGTGAGCGAGCGTGAAATTTTAAAAAGTTTTTCAGTTCTTCTGTGTTGCTAAAGGTAAAGATCTGAGCAGATGGCCCTTTGATTAACTGAGGACAAAGAGGCATGAGTAAGGTTAACTTGCTTGGTAAAATGGAAAGGGGGGTGGACATTGTGATGAGGATCCCTCATCTGAGGTAGCTATAAATTAAGAAAGCTAGAAATGGGGCATAAGTGTAGAGCAAGAAGGTACTAGTGAATATTCCTGCTAGATCTGGGGATTCTTAGTGGCTTCAAGCAAGAGGCATGTCTAAACAGTAAGTTCAGCCTATTTGTTTTCCTGTAATGTAAAGCCCTCATATAACCTCAAAACATAAAGTCAGCTTTATGCACAAACATACTCTTACCCACCTTCTGAGCAGCTTCTGATAATGTAAAAAAAAAAATAAAAATAAAAAAATAAAAAAAGCTGAATTCTATGGTTGTGTCAGTGTTGTATAAAAAAGGATGAGTCTTCCTGGAACCATCAAGTTTCAGCAGACATAAAGTAAGGACCTAGAGATAAACGCAATAAGGAAGTTATAAATCCCTGCCAACTTGTAGAAATCTTGGAAAAGGCAAGTGAGTTACTACAGAATAGAGGGTAGGGGATGCAAATAAATTTTAGTGAGCTCTCAAGGAAGTTACTGCAGTTGGATCTGAGATAATATATCAGGAAATGCTTGATTTCAAATAATAGAAATGTACTTTGAGTTGAATTAAGGAAAAAAAGTGAATTTACTAGCCTAGATGACTGGGAGTCTCCAAAGGTTGCGTCTTGGTAAACCAATACAGTAAATAGGTTTCTGATTGTCTCCATCTTTCTCCTGTGACAGCCTTATTTTTAGGATAATTTTTTTAGGTGTCAACACAAATGGCTCCTGCTTACTCTGGAATTCTGGGCTCTTTGGTGATTCTTATCTTAAAAAGGGGATGGGATTTCCCCCCTCCCAGTCCAGTGTTTATATAAATCCCTCCAAAAGAACACTAATTAATCTTTTATGGCCATGTTTCAACTCTAGGTCAGTTCCTGTGTCTGGAGGGTGGTATACTCCAAATAGCCGTAGGGCCATGTTGACTCCTGTGGTTGAGGAATCAGGATCATATGACTGGCAGGCCCACCAGATAAAGGGCTGTTCCTAAGATAAAGTTACTAAAGAGGCAGAAACATAGTTGATACCTGCTGGACACTGCTTGATGATTGCAAACTTACAACTTTGTTAGATAAAATAATTCTGTTTTTAATATGCATATGTTATAGAGTCAACATATATTTGTACTAAGACAGATTCTTCTGGGAGGGCCCCATAATTGAAAAAGCTTTTCCACATTCCTGTATTTTAATCAGTGATTCTTTACCTTTATTTGCATTAGAATTATCTGATGATGATGCAAATAAAGCAAATTAAAAAAAAAACACAAACAGATGCTAGATCCCATTCCAAAATACTTTGGTTCAGTTAATTTAAGATGGAGCCTAAACATTGGAATTATTTAAGATATTCTTATTGCATTTGGGTTAAGTGGTGGTATCCAAGGACTTCGATGTTAATATGCAAACATTTCTAAAAGAGTTAAAGAACTTCTATCACTAATGCTCTGTGTGTCTGATGGTTTTCCACAGGAACAAGTACATGAATGGAGCGGGGGCCAAAAGAGAATAGACTAGAGGACAGGTACATGTTGGAGGGATATAGTTTGAGGGGAAAGATTTGACTTGGATACTGCTTAGGATGGTGGGCCTGGGGTGCTGGCATCCTGAAGGGATGACACTAAGGTAACCAGGCCAATCTTGGATGGCATTTGTGCCACATTGTTCTTCTGATCAGCTTCTCAACTCATGTCACAGTTGAGTTTTCAGAATGTCTGGCATTGGACTAAAATAGCTGGGCCTTTATACTCCAGCCTTTCTCATTCGCCAAATATAACTGCTCCAAAAGGAATTTTACCTTTTGCAAGGCAGCTCTTTGCTGCTAAGACAGATATTCCAGGAACTGACAGTTCCCAGCAGCTTGGCAGCAATTCTTTGCTTAATGGAGGTTATAGGTCTACACCGCTGAGTCTGGTTTGCTGATATTCTGTTGAGGAGTTTTGCATATGCATTCATATGAGATATTAATGTTTCTCCTCCTCCAGACCAAGAGAAACCCTTTGGTTTTAGAACCAGGACAACATTGGCTTCATAAATCGGTTGAAAATTGCTCCCTCCTCTTTTATTTTCTGGAAGAGATTAGGAAAAGGTGCTATAGGGGCTGGAGCAGTAGATTGGTGGTTGTGGCACTTGCCTGGCATGTGTGAGGAGCCAGATTCAAACCCCAGCACCACGTACATGGCAAAGTGCTGGAGCAATGAAGGCCAAATGAAAAACTAAATAGAATTGATTCTCGTTTTTTCTCTCTCTCTCACTGTCCCCCCACCCTTTTTTAGTTTGGCATAGTCTTACATTTTGAAGGGAATTGTTACACATTCATGCATACATGGATATTGACATAGTGAGATAGTAAGTTAAGGTGGATCCTAGACCAGGATCTACCCCACTTCATCCATTCCCTGAACTCATGTCTCTCTGTAATCCCACCATACTGTAGTTTGAAATAAACATATACATGTATAATAATTGTTGACAATTCTGAGTTTCTCTGACTGCCTGTGTATAGCTAGGCTTCTAATGGGAGTTGAGTATTCCCTGTTGTATTGATAACCCCCCTTATACATCCCTCCACTCCCTGTCTCCTTCCGTTCTCCCCCCTCCACCTTCATAAGTACAATTACCCCAGTTTATGTGGAGTTTCAACTATGCTGAATTTATTACTTAAACTCAGCTGACTATCATCCTGTTGTAGGCTTTACTCTAGCTTTCCCATATGAGAGAAAACATTTGTCCCTTAAGTCTCTGAGTTTGGGATATTTCATTCAGCATAATTTTTTTTCCATTCCCATCCATTAGGTTGCAAAAGACATGATATTGTTCTAATTGCAGAGTAGAACTCCATTGTGTAAATAAACCACAGTTTTTGAATACATTCATACAGCAAGGGGCATCTGGGTTGGTTACACAGTTTAGCTATTGTAAACTGAGCTGCCATAAACACTGATGTAGCTGTGTCTCTATAGTATGACATTCTAGCTCTTTTGGGAAAATACCCAGGAGTGAGATAGCTGTGACCGTAAGGTTGTTCCATCCCTAGTTTTTTGAGTAGTCTCCACACAGCTTTCCAGAGTGCCTGTACAAGAGTACAGTCCCACTGAAGGAGTGTTAGTGTTCCTTTCTCCCCACAACCTCTCCAGCACCTGTTATTGTTCCTATTCTTCAATTTTGCCACTCTCACTGGAGTGAGGTGGAATCTCAGTGTAGTTTTGATTTTCATTTCTCTGATAGCTAGTGATGTAGAACATTTTCTAATATATTTACTAGCTTTCTGTACTTCTATTGAGAAGTTTCTATTTAGTTCCCTCACCCATTTATTGATCAGATTATTTGTGTTTTTGGTGTTGTTTTTTGAGTTCTTTGTATGTTCTGAACATTAGTCCCCTGTTGGAGGCATAGCATGTGATGATTTTCTCCCATTCTGTAGGTTCTCTCTTGATACTCTTGACTAAATCTTTAGCTGAGCAGAAAGAAGCTTTTCAGTTTAATGGCATCCCACTCATTGATTCTTGGCTTTAATTCTTGAGCTATGGGAGTCTTGTTGAAGGAAGCGCCTATACCGATGTTGTGGGGTGTTGATCCTACTTTTTCTTCTAGCAATTGTATAGTTGCTGGTTTGAATTCTATTCTTTGATCCATTTCTATTTGATTTTTGTGCAGGGTGAGCGATAAGGATCCAGTTTCGGTTGTGTGCATATGGCTGTCCAGTTTGTCCAGCACCATTTGTTGAACAGGCTTTCTTCCATGTAATAAATTTGCCCCCTTTGTCAAATATCAGATGCTTAAAGATTTGTGGATTTGTCTCAGTATCTTCTGTTCTGTTCCATTGGTCTTCATGTCTGTTTTGATACCAATACTACCATGCTGTTTTTATTATTATAGCCCTATAATATAATTTCAGGTCAGGAATTACCTCCTGCTTCCTCTTTTTTGCTTAGTAATGTTTTGGCTGTTCTGGGTTTCCTGTTATTTCAAATGAATTTGAAAATTGATTTTAACTACATGAAGAATATTGGCTGTACTCTGATGGGGATTGCACTGAATCTGTACAGGTCTTTTGGCAGAAAGGCCATTTAAATTATATTGATTCTGCCTAACCAAGAACATGGAAAGGTTTTTTCCATCTTCCCAGATCTTCTTCAATTTCTTTTTTAATATTTGATAGTTTTCACTGTAGAGGTCCTTTATATTCTTTGTTAGATTAATGCCGAAGTATTTTATTCTTTTTATTGTTTTTCAGCAATGGTCTAGTTTTTCAAAATGCTACATTCATGAACATAAAGTTGTTCATAATATTCCTTTGTTCCTTTTTACTACTGTAGGAGCTGAAGTGATAGCTGCTGTTTCATTCCTGATTTTAGAGATTTATGTCTTCTATCCTTATTTGTCAATCTTATTACATGTTTATCTGTTTTATAATTTTCCCAAAACACCAGTTTTTTAATTCATTGATTTTTTTTCCTATTGCTTTTTTTTTTCTGTTTTAACACCATCAATTCTGTTCTTCATAATCTTTTCTGTTTTCTTTGGACACATTTTGCTTATTCCTTTTCTAAATTTTTCTTCTTTCTGTTGTTCTCTTTTTCCAAAGTTTCTTCAAGTGTTTTTCAACATTTTCATATTAAAAACAGTTTATAAAATAATACCAATAATTGTATCTAGGAAGAGTTAGAAATATGGAAATGAGAAGAAATTTGGGAAATTTATTTTTTCCTGGAACTCAAAAGTCATTATTGCAATCACCAAATGTTATAATTTTTTCCTTTTGAAGTAGAAGCTTAGATTAGACTTGAGACTTTTCTCACTCCTAATATAAGCATTTGGTGCTACAAACTTCCCTCTTAGGAATTTAAGCTACATCACAAAAATGTAATATGTTTTGTTTTTATTTGGCTCTGTGTATTTTTTTTTTGACTTCTTTGTTGACTTATGGATTTTTAAGGAGTGATTTAATTTTCATGTCATTAGAGATTTTCCTGTAGCCTCTCCTTTTTTGATTTCTAATTTGATTAGAGTATGGTCTGAGAACATACTCTGATTTTGATTTTTAAATTTTATGGTTTTCATTATGTGAATATGTTTTATCTTGATGAATATTCCATGTGCATTTAAAGAAATGCATATTCTATTGTTCATTTGAGTGCTCCATGTCAAGTACATACTGTTGGTTGATTGTGTTATTCAGAAATTCTGCATCCTTGTGGAATTGTGGTGTAGCAATTCTAATCAGTTGCTGACAGGTGATACTAGAAAGTGTTTACAGTAAAAAAGATGCATATGTGAATTTTCTTATAAATGTAAGCACACAATTCTAGGGAATTTCTAAATTTCCTGTTTCTCTTGTGGGGACAGTAGTCTCTAGGTAAATCTTTGATTTTTTTTTTAGTATCAGATATCATTTATTCATGTATTAAATTTTTTATTAGAAGTTTATAGAGATACAATTGAGGGGGAAAAATTATCAAACCAACAGTAATCAATGTATATATACTTTGTTATCCAGGGGTAATGCCAAAACATGGATGACCACCTTGGGCACCTTATGGTCAAAACTTTGGAAAAAGATAGGGATCAAGGGAAGATACTTTAACTATGTCAGATCCATATATGACAGACCCATAGCCAACATTATCCTCAATGGAGAAAAACTGAAAGCATTTCCAATGAACGCAGGTACGAGACAAGGCTGCCCGCTATCCCCACTCTTGTTCAATATAGTCCTTGAAACCCTTGCCAGAGCTATCAGGCAAGACAAGGAAATCAAAGGTATTCGTATAGGAAAAGAGGAAGTTATCTCTATTTGCAGATGACATGATTTTATACCTAGAAGACCCAATAATATCGGCCAGAAATCTTTGATTTTAATAGAGCTTTTCTCACTGTATCTTGCCATGAGTAAGAGATTGATCAACTCTATTTTTGGTAATGCACATTCATTGTACATATTAATGGCACTTATTGTGATATTTTCATATGTGCATACAGTATGCACTGATCAGATCCAACCACCCATTTCCCACTACCTATTCCCTCACCCTTCCGAATCCTTAGTCATCACTAACCTACTTTGAGGCCATCAATTTTAGTATCCACACATGAGATAGAACCTACAGTACTTGTCTTTCTGTATCTGGCTTATTTCACTTAGAATAATGCCTTCCAATTTCATCCATTTGCTATAGACAACAGTATTTCCTTCTTTATAGTTGAATAATATTCCACTGTGTGTATAGAACTCATTTTCTTTATCCATTCGTCCATTGATGGGCACCTAGGTTCCATATCTTACCCATTGTGCATAGTGCTGCAATAAACACAGGAATGCAGATATCTCTTTGGGATGCTGATTTCATTTCCTTTGGATATATACCCAGGAGAAAGTGAGAGGGGAAAGGGGAGGGAGAGGGTGGGAGGAATGTAGAGAGGGAGATTAAGAAAGAGAGAGAGAAGGAGGGGAGGAGGGTAGTTCTGTTTTTAGTTTATTAAGTAACTTCCATACTGCTTTCCATAGTGCCTGCACTAATTTACCTACAGTGTTTAAAGTGTCCTTTTTCCCCACAACTTCACCAGCATTTGTTATTTTGTTGTTGTTGTTGTTTTCATAATAGTCATCCTAACTTGGGTGAGATGGTATCTTTATATTTCAATTTGCATTTACCTGAAGGCTAATGATAGCATTTTCATGTATTTAGTCATTTGTTGTTCTTCTTTTGAGAAGTTTCTATTCAGATAATTTGTCCATTTTTAAAGTGCTTTACTCCTAATTTTTCAGTTTTTTGAGTTCTTCATGTATTCTAGATATCAACTCTGTCAGATGAAGAAGTTGGTAAACATTTCCTTCCTTTCTGTGAGGTGTCTCTTCACTCTGTTGATTGTTCCCTTTGCAGTACAGAAGTTTTTTTATGTGGATATAATCCTATTTGTCAATTATTGCTTTTGTTCCTGTACTTTTGGTATCCTATCCAGAAAAATTATTGCCAGTACAAATGTCTTGAAGTGTTTCCCCTGTGTTTTATTCTAGCAGTTTCAGAGTTTCAGGTCTTACATTTAAGTCCTTGATCCATTTTGATTTAGCTTTTGTACAGGGTGAGAAATAGAGGTCAAGTTTCCATTTTCAGCATGTGGATCTCCAGTTTTCCAGCACCGATTGTTGAAGATGCTGTCCTTTCTTCAGTGTATATTTTTGGCACCTTTGTTAAGAATCAATTGGCTGTAGATGTCGGGCTTATTTTGGGGATCTCCATTCTGTTTCATTGGACTATGTGTCTGTTTTTATGTCAATGCTGTGCTGTTTTGGTCACTATAGCTCTGTAGTCTTGAGCTCTTTTGCTTTTTGCTTAAGATTTCTTTGGCTATTCAGGATCTTTGTGTTTCCATACAAATTTTAAGATTGATTTTCTACTTCTGTGTGGAGCATCATTGGTATTGTGATGGTCACTGCACTGCATCTGTAGATATTCGTGGATAGTATGGATAATTTGACAATGTCAATTTTTCCATTCCAAGAACATGAGAGGTCTTTTTATGTTTTGTGTCTTCTTCAATTTGTATGTCTTCAGTGCTTTGTAACTTTCATTGTAAAGTTGTCTTCCTTCCTTGATTAAATTTATTCTTAGGTATTTAAATTTTTTTTATCCTTTGTAAATGGGCTTGTTGTTTTCATGGTTTCTCAGCAAATTTGTGTTTATTGTATAAAAAAGCTACTCGTTTTCATATGTCGATTATATAATCTACTGTTTTACTGATAAATTTGTCAATCAGTTCTAATAATCTTCTGAAGGAATCTGTTTTTCTATGAATAGACCTATATCTACTGCAAACAGAGATACTTTGACTTTTTCTATCTATAAGCCTTTATTTCCTACCCTTGCCTGATTCCTCTGGTTAAAATTTCTGGTACTATATATTGAATAAGTGTGGCAAGAGTGGAACCTCTTGTCTTATTCCTTGTATTAGAGGAAATTCAGTTTTTCCCCATTTGGTATGATATTGACTGTGTTTGTTGTATATAGCCATTATAAAGTTATGATATGATTTTTCTATACTAATTTGTTCAGGAAATTTAATGTGAAGAGATGTTGAATTTTATCAAATGCTTTTTCTATATCTATTAAGATAATCATGATTTATTTATATTTTCTATTGTTTTTGTGATACGTTGTTTATTCATTTGCATACATCCTTGCATTCCTAAAACAAATTTTAATAAAGTCACCAACTATGAAATGAAAGAAAATATTACCAAAGAGAATAATAAAGTGATGATGAAAATTTGCCTGATATTTCACAATTTTATTCATGGCCCCTTTAATATTTATAAGGGTCTTCATGAATTGTCACTAGGTGTAATCATAAAGGATATAAGCACCTCCTTGAAAATATGGATTGACAATTAATCACTATAGGTGATGGGCAAGTTTCAATCATCCATTATATGACAGAATATGTACATTCATGATCTTAGTCTGTATCAACTCTATGGGGGCTAAGAGATGTCAAGTAGATCAGTTGATTAAATGGTAAAGAGATAAAGATAGGTCTCTATCAGTTAGATATTGTTGCATAATTAACCACCCCAAAACTTGGTTATTAATATTTACTGATACTTACAAGTCTGTGGTTTGGCTGGATTTTTTTTTTGTCTCATCTCATCTTATCTTGCTCATGTGTGTGAGGTAAGCTGTGTTAGGAGGGAAGCCTACTGGTATCGGTTGAGCTTTATTATTTTTAATATTTTTTAAAAAAATTTTAAGAGAGAAGGACAATGAGAGAGTTTGAACTTGTGTACTTGTGCATGCCAGGCAAGGGCTGAAACTGCGAAGCCACCGCTCCAGGCCCGGTTGAGCTATCTCATGTATTTAAAGAGTTGACTGGACATTCACATGTCATTGATTTTGTCCTCAAATAGGAGAACGTGAGTCTCCTCTACTTGGTCTCCTATCTTCCAGTGGACTAACCAAGGTTTATTATGTAACAGTGGTGGGGATTCTGAGATTGAGAGTGCAGAAATGAAAAATGCTCGAGGCTTAGAACTGACACAATGTTACTCCTACCACATTCTTTTGGGTAAAGTCCTGTCCAGATGAAAGGAATGAGGACATAGATTCTCTTTTATGATGGAAGAAGCTGCCAAGTCACATTGCAGTGTGAGAGGATACAGTATGGCCATTAATTGCGTCATCAATGCAATCAATCTTCCACAGGCCCTTTTGTAATCACTGTTGCCTAGATTCCTTAAGCTAGTATGTTTGGAAGTAATTTGGTTTTCAATTACTTAAGCCTCCTTTAAAAACCTTTCTGTTACTTAAAATGATAAAGAATGCTGTGTGGTTTTGCTGTGTTCCTTAAGTATATTGGATGCCATTTTCTTTAGGTAAGTTTTTGCCATCATGTATTAATAGGTTAAACTATAAGACAAAGAAGGAGGAAAGAAAAAGGAAGAGTCGTAAATACAGATAGAGGAAAAGAGGAAGGAAGAAAGATGTTTTATGCGATTTTTAGGACATGCAATAGTTGTTTATTCTGTCAGGCAGAATAGGTTCTCACTTATTACTTCAAGATAATCCTGTCAAATGCAATGAGTTTTGGAGGGTATTAAGAATATTATTCAACATTGCTAGAAGAATTTATGTTTTCAAAGTGCTTTGTAATGTACTTTATTTTTCTATGGGTTGGTATTTTTATATGTTTTACAGTAGAGTAAAGGTGGTTACATTTTCTATTGCTATCCTTTAGATATTATCGTGTAACCCTAACATTGAGAAATTATTAGATACATTCTTTGAACTCTTCTCCCCAGATGAAAAGGTTTTAGAGATTCTGAAATGTTATTTGGGATTCTTGTTTCAATATTTCATCACTATGATATGTAACACCTTCTTTACGCACAGCCTCTATTTCCTGTCATCTTCTTGTTCAATCTCATGAGGACATGTGTCCATATCCTCCTAAGAACACCATTAACAAAATAGATATTGTTTTAGCACTCCAGAGATTTCTAGTGATAGTTCCTTAATGCAAAATCAATGTGAGAGGCAGACCAAATCGGTGTATATGGGACAAGTAAATCAGGTTGAAAAAACCAGTGTTTATCTATGTAGTATTCAATCAAATCACATACCTTCCATGTGCCATGTCCTATTCAAAGTCTTGAGGTGGAAAGACACAGTCCCTGCCTTTAAGAGCTCACATTCCAGTAGAGTAAGAACAGATTTGTATTAGGTAAAAGTATTGTATTCTGTCACCGGTAGCCAGGTGACTGTACATTCTGTCATCTGTGTGGTTTTTAAGTGAGCCCTCTGAGGGTGGAAGGGGTTTTATACATTCTGATCTATTCAGATGTTCCATGTGCTGTGATTAGGTAACTTGAGTCTTCTTTGCATGGAGTCACTATTTGTTCCTTCAGCTAAAATTATCTGTTGAATCTTAATTCCTCTAGTTCAGGACCTAATACTAGATATGGAAAGGTTTTCCATAATAGGAAATAAAACTGTTCGTAGTGTCCAAAAATTATTTCATCCTATTCTAGGAGCATTGAAGGAACATGCCTTTGAGGAATGACCTGACAAGTGGTTAAGCATTCGTAGATCAGGTTTCCACTGACTGGAAACTGACAACTTGGTAATAGCTTGGGTCAGTTGGGCAGTTTGCGGGAGGTAGGGTGGGATGAGATGAAATGGGGTGTTCTTGATTTGGTTGTGTAATTTAGTCTGGAATAAAGTTTCAGAGAAGTTGTGGAGAGAAGTGGAAAGAAGTTTGAATAAATGACTCAGCACTTCCTTAAAGTTTTTATGATGAATTTCATGACCACAGACAGCTGCTTTAAGAATGCACTTAATACTGTAAAATGAATACATGAGCAGAGTTTAGGTGAAATCATTCATCAGATTTCCTAACTATGTTTAAGGGAACCCTGTATATAATGTGTTGCAGGAATATAAAGCAGAGATGGTCATTATTCAGAAAGGTACTTGATATTAATACCTCTGCTAAACAATGGGAAAATTATAAGGGAAAGGTTGAAGATATTCAGCTTGGAAGGATAAACCACTCAAACTAAAAGCAATATTTCTTCATCACTTATCAAAGAAATGTATTTTTTAGAATGCTTTATGAAAATATGTTCTCTGATCATGCTCTCTTCACAATCCAGGAGGAGCCTGCTTACTACCTGGGATTAAAAATTGTGCCAGTATAGTCACTTATTCAGGAATTTTTCAGGATCTATTTGCAGTACAGGATCTATTTGCACAGGGTATATGTAAAAATGAACATCTGGGATTTATTTGTGATTTTATGTTAGATTACTTAAGATTGTAGATAGTTTCATACCCTGGAGGCAATGTGGGACTCTGATTTGTTAGCCTATTTTAGGAAGATGGGTCCAAATTGCTTGTCTTAGGATAGGTCAGGCCAGAATCTGCCAATGAAATAACAATCCTCTAATCTCAAAAGTTTAACACAAAAAATATTATACTTTTGTGTTAGGTAAGCAAGCATAGTGGCTTTTATGGGAATTTTCCCAATCTTCTAATGATAGTTAACATGCAAAAATAAAATTTAGCAGAATTGCAAAATATGTTTTTATTCAACCTTCTTCTTTGGCAATCTCAGCAGTAGATATAGGAAGGTACTTTTGGTTCCCTTCCAAAATAGAAGGAACATTTTTTTTGGCAGATTTTTCTATTCTCATTTTTTAGTTGAATAAGATTGGAAAATGAAAAACTATTTTATTTATTGCATCTAATGATAATTAAGGAGGATCTGTAGCTTTGCTTTAAAATAGTTAAAAATAAAATTATGAGAGACAAATACATACAAATAAAGAATGTGACCATAAGGGAACCAAAACGAACAAATAAACAAACCAAACAAAACAAAAAACAAAGCTCCAACTAGTATTCATCAGCACTGAAACTGGTGCGACTTAGGGAGTTTTCATTATTTGTTAATATTTAGAAGCCTTAAATATTTTAGCTATATTTGACCCATTGTAATTAATATAAGTCATGCAATGAGTTTAGTTTGTGATGAAACAACTAAAACTTGTTTGAATACCAAACTGAAGACCTCACCTTCCGCTACCCTAAAAATCATTGTGAACTTTGCTGCAAAGAGAGTCAATGCAGGGTTTCCCATGCTCCACATTTAACATTTTGGGTGACATAATTCTTTTTTGTGGGGGCTGTTGTGTACCTTCTGGGATGTTTAGCTATACCCACTGACTTCACTAACTACATGCTAGTAGTACTGTGTTTCTTGGCTCTAGTTATTAAAGTGAAAAATATCCCCAGATATGTTCAGATTCCCCTAATGGAAACTCACCCTTGCCCCCATCTTCTCATGTATGAGAACCAGGGGTGAGTATCCAACTGAATTAAAGATATCCAACATTTAATCATTTGAATGTTTAGTTTTTTGATGGATTCTCAATGATGAAGAACAATACAAATTTTAAATTATAGCTATGATAGGCTAGTTCTTTAAAATACAGTTTCCCAATTCTATGTAGCATTTATTTTAAGGTCATATAATTCATGAAATATCACTTTTGGACAGGACATGAAAAGTCATCTATTATGTCTTTTTGACAGATGAGAAAACTGAGGCTCAGCAGCTCTCTCCCACTGGGGTTTTGAATTCTTCTGTCCCATGCAGGTTTTTCTAACCAAATAGGGATGTAGTGTGGATTATTAATGCTGCTTTCTCTGATATGTTTAGCAGACTCTATGTAATTATGCATTTGCTGTGCAGTTTAATGCTGTGAGCGAGAGTATTGCAATGCTTACCTAAGGGAGAAAAATAGGGCTCAAGACTTAATAGGGGAAACACACCAGAAAGATGACCCTGCAGGACAAATAAATCTAACACCTTAGAGGTAAATACATGCTTGGTATATTCACAGTAAGGAGAATAATCTAGAATCATAGAATTTAGAAATGTAAGGGACCCATTATTGCATTTGGATCATCACTTCCCCTTCCTGTGCATTATTAATCAATCATGACACCCTCGATAGTCACAGGCTTATGATACTTCTCCAGGCAGCACTCTGGGAAGCCACTACCAATTGATTGCTATTGGCAAGAAAAATCTATCCAAGATTTAAACACACTATTTTCCTTATAGATAAGTCAAGGCTTAATCTTTTTTTTTAAGGTAATTACCTCAAATTATGCAACTAGTCATTTAAAATATTCAGGGGCTATAGTGTATGTTTTGACTGTCTGTTATTTTCCATTTCCACCTGAGGCTATGTAATGCCCTTGTCCTAAAAAGTTATTGGCCCTGCAAGACTCTGCAGTTACCTTACTTTTTTGAAAAATGCTAGTTTCCAAATTTTTGACTGCACAGGGCATTTTACTGAAGAATGTCTTCACGCTTCTCTTGATCATAGGGTGTCCTTTTTTTGGATGGTACAGGGATGTCCTCTTAGTTTCCCCAGAGAAACTCAGCCAATAGATACACATATAAATGTACCCATATATATGTACTATGTATACATGCATATATATATATATGCATATATATATACATGTATATATTGCTAGGTATAGTAGTGTATATGAAGGATTTTATTATAAAGAATTAGGTCACACATCTGTGGAGATTAAGAGGTCCTATGATCCACTGGCTGCAAAGTAGAGACCCTGGAAAGCCTATTATGAAGTCCAATATCTGAAAGCTGGAGAGCCAGTGGTATAGACTCCAGTCAATGTCTGAAGACCTGAGAACTGGGAAAGTCAAGGGCAGGAGACTGAGGTCCCATTTCAACTTGACAAAAGGAATGGGGTGAAGTTTTCCTTTTGCTACATTTTTTTCTATTCAGGTCCTCGATGGATTGAATAATGCCCACCCACATTGAGAAAGATATTATTTTTTTTGGAATTCACCAATTCAAAAACTGATCATATCCAGAAACACCCACAAATAAATACCCAGAAGCAATGCTTAATCCAGGTACCCCATTGCACAGTGGAGTTGGTACATAAAATTAAACCTCTTGCTGGGAAGATGGCAGCAGCAGTGGCAGCACACACTGAGCAGTGCTGAACAAGAAATCTCTCCATGAATGTGGGACACCAACAGTGGGAGAACTGCCTTACTGTGAGGTGGGTGAGCAGCAAAATTTCTCCCCAAATTCATTACCATCCAGGGAAGGAAGTTTAGTAACACAGAGACATAGTCAAGTAGAAAGTTACGCCGCCACCAGCAGTCATCCAGCAGTGTGCAGAGAATTAACCCGGAGGGGAGGAACCTGTCCACAATTAACTCAGACACAGTGGTGAGTGCTCAGCAGAACCTGGGTGCTGAATCCCTGTGCTTCCAGACTGCTGGGGCAGCCCTGGGTCGGCTTTAATGCACACAACTTAGAGACCCTAAATTTGATTGCTTGAAGAAGCAAGATAGCACTGCCATCTTGAAACCTCCAGGAGGGCCTTACAGGACACTACTTTGTCAAAAGTGAAACCAAAACCACCAGCTACAGCACGGATTAGGGAGCTCAGACCAGAGGAGCGGATCCAAATCCTCAATGTTTTGAATGTCTGCCCTGGGGGCCATGGAGGACTGGTGGATCCTCCCTGCTTGTCTTGCAACTCGCATTTGGAGGCTTCCTGCCCACCCCCTTACATGCCCAAACTGTGGGAGGAGACCGTGACCAGGAAGGACTCTGCTCAATAGGACCTCATCAGCCAGGGTGGTCTTGGGCTTCAGGTCCAACAGACACTGCCTAAAACTCTCAGACAAGGCAGTGGCTAGCATCAGCCTCAGAGACCTATGAACAAAAGGGGCAGCCTGTACTCAGTGCCTTCCTCCACTCTCAGACCCTGATTTCTATGTACAGACATGATCCCACAGGTCCTGGGTTCTCCAAGTGGGACTGGGCTTCCACGCCCCCTAGTGGTTGCATTTGAGGCCTCCACAAACATTGGTCTAACTGGGCTGGTGTCACCTTCGCTCCTGCCTCCTCTTGCTGGGATTGTGACTGCCTCACACATCATCTCTTGGGGCCACTGAGGACCTCAAAACACCCAAGAGTGGAGTGATAACGATCCTGGGGGAGATCAGTCCAGGCCAGCCACTCTCCCTGGAACACTTGGGGTCCCTTACGGTTGCACCAGGATCCACAAGACTCCTAAAGCCTCCTGGGTCCCTGGCTAAAGAAGGACAGGAGTTTGGGCAGGCAGACACGAAACTGCCCAAGAGTGCAACTTGGGTGGCCTTGAAGTCTGTTCTCACAGGAAGCAGAGAAGGAGAATGTTTGCAATCCCTTTACAGGAGAAAAATATTGGGAAGCCTCCTGAGAAGCTCACTGTCAGCTGAGATCACCAAAACTCATTCTGTCCAACAAACTCAACTAGGAAGTGACTCCACCACCTAGAAGTCATAGAAGTGAGCTGTGAACATATTTCCCATGGTACATATTGACCTTGGTGTTAATAATTCAGAACCTTCCCATCTCTCTCTCTCTCTCTCTCTCTCTCTCTCTCTTGCTGCTCTTATTGAAATTGGTATTTCTGGATGTGTGCATTTTGATTTGTTCATGTGTTCATGTGCTTAGCTTTTACTGTCACTGTAACTTCTTGTGTTTGACTGCTATAGCCATATTGCTGGGGTTCAACCTGGGAAGCTTACATTATAGCAAACAGGTCCTCAGTCACCTTGGGCTGAAGAGTCCCCCACTCTCTACTACCCTCTTCTTTTTACTCTGTCAATTCCTAAACTGTATTTTTTCTCTCTCATCCTCCCTCAAAGTCTTGACACCTTTCTCATCCCATTTCTATCTTTTCCTTATTCTTAGCAGAATACCTACATCCATCTGCACTACCTTTAGCTCTATATCCTAATTCACAAGTTCTGCACTACCTTCCTACCTCATTCCTTTTGCTTTCTAGACTTCCCCCCGTTACCTACAGAGATCCTGCTAAACTAAAGAGTTTGCCTTACTTGAAAATGAGTGTTTGCTTGCTAACTAGGTTATAGTGTGAGTGCTCTCATGGAAGAAAAGTGCTAATCTGATTGCTCCTATAGGTGCTAATCAACACTGACACAGTTGACATTGTCTGTTGTACCCATTGACTGTACTTTTTGACTTCTATCCCCTATCCCCTGAGATATTGGAAAACCTAACGGTACACAATACTTCACTGATTGGTGTACCAGCCATTGAACTGTGCTACCCAAATTGTACCCCAGCCCAACTAAGCAAAGAGATAGAAGAAGCTCCAAAACCATCAGCAAAGCCCCCAAGTCAATTATTCACTGTTGGTCCTCAAGTCACACTCCCTGTAACTGAAAATGAGGAAAAAAGGGAAACAATCCTCCACCTCAACCCCACAGCTCTCCATTCAAGGATTCCATGGTCAGGGTCCTAGATGAAAACCTAAAAAATTGTATCAACAATATGATTAGTGATTCAATCAAAGGATTGAAAGAAAATTTAAGGAAAGAGATGAGAGGAAATCCAGAAGATGAGAGACCACATATATAAAGAGCTAGACATTCTGAAAAGAGATGTAGCAGAGCTCTTAGAATTGAAAAATAGTGTCAACCAAATCAAAAGCACATTGGAATATACTAATACCAGAGTAAGCTCAATAGAAAATAGAACCTTAGCTCTTGAAGAAAGAACATCAGAGAAAATGAAGACAGGCTGAGCAGCGTCCAGTTCAAGGACAGACAAGAAAAGAAACTTACTGTACACGATCAGAACTTTCAAAAAGTATTTGATGAGATGAGAAGAAATAACTTGAGAGTAATTGGGATTGAATAAAACATTGAACAATAAACAAGGGGCATTAAAAACCTTCTAAGTGAAATTGCCAAGGAAAATAGTCCCCATATCATAAATGATCCATAAAGTCAAATTCAAGACACCTATAAGACACCAAACAGACCTAACCAAATGAGAAACTCACTGAGACACATCATCTTTAAAATTAATAGCAGAAAAATAAAGGAGAGAATCCTAAAAACAGCTAAGGAAAAGCACCAAATCCAATTCGGAGGCAGACCATTTAGGATCACAATGCATTTCTCAGATCAGACAGTAAAGGCCAGGAGAGCATGGAATATTTTTCAAACTTTGAAAAAGAAACAATTTTAAGCCAAAGATAATATACCCTGCAAAACTCAGCTTTAAGTGTGATGAGGAAATTAAATACTTCCATGATAAATTCAAGCTAGGAAGGTACATGAACACAAAGCCTGCATTACAGAAAATTCTCAAGGACGTACTTCATTCAGAGGAGCAAGCAAACAATTTCCAAAACCCTTAAGCAAAAGAAAGTCAGAAACCACAAATCACATCTAAAGATATCCAGTTGGCACAAAACATAGCAATATTCACAACATCTGAGGCCCAGATTCCCATATCTATTCTAACTCTGAACATGAATGGACTAAATGTCCCAATCAAAAGACACAGATTAGCTTACTGGATCAAAAAACAAAATCCAACAATATGTTGCCTACAGGAGACATACCTCACAATCAAAAATAGACATAGACTGAAGGTTAGCATGATGTCTACCAGGCTTGTGGCCAAAAAAAGCAAGCTGATGATCCTATTATCCAATAAAGTTAATTTTGACCAAAAACTAGTCAGAAAGGACAAAGAAGGTCACTATATGGGGCTGGAGCGGTACCTCAGTGGTTACAGCGCTTACCTAGCATGCGCGAGGACCCGAGTTCGAACCCCAGCACCATGTACACAACTGAGTGTTGTAGCAAAAATGGCCATGTGAAAAATTAAAACTAAATAAAGTTGTTAAAAAAAAAATAAGCTGCAATTGGCAGAACAATGAGGACACAAACTGCTCAACTTTCACATTACATCCTGTTAAAAAAAAAAAAAAGGTCACTATATGATAGTAAAAGGAACAATTCATCAAGAAGACATAACGATAGTTAATTTTTATGCCCCCAATTACAACCCTCCAAAATATATGGAAAAAATACTCAAGAACGTTAACCCCCTTATTGATCTCAACACAATAATACAGGGGGACTTTAATATGCCATTATCAGCAATAGACAGATCATCAAAGCAAAAAATCAAAGATATCTCTAACCTAAACAACTCTATTAATCAACTGAGCTTTACAGATATTTACATAATATTCCATCCTAAATCAGCTGAGTTTACCTTCTTCTCAGCAGCTCATGGATCCTTCTCCAAAATAGACCATGAAATTGAAAGGGTTGGAACGCTCTCATGCACTTTTTATGAAGCAAATATGACACTGATACCAAAACCCAACAAGGACACATCAAGAAAAGAAAACTACAGACCAACTTCCCTGATGAACTTATATGCTAAAATCCTTTATAAAATTCTAGCTACCTGGATCCAAAAATATATTAAAAAGATAATATCTCATGATCAAGTGGGTTTCATTCCAGGAAAGCAGGGCTGGTTCACAATATGCAAATCAACAAATGTAATTCACCACTTAAACAATTAAAAATAAAAATCATATAATCATCACAATGCAGAAAAGGCCTTTGATAAAATTCAGCACCCATTTACGCTCAAAATGCTAGAGAAGATAGGAATCAAAGGACGATACTTTAATTTTGTAAGAGCCACTTAGGACAAACCCATAACCAACATTATGCTTAATGGAGAAAGACTGAAAGCATTTCCACTGAATTCAGGAACAAGACAAGGTTGTCCACTTTCTCCTCTCTTATTCAATATGGTCCTTGAAATCCTAGCCAGAGCTATTAGACAAGAGAAGGAAGTCAAAGGAATTTAAATAGGAAAAGAGGAAGTCAAGATGTATCTATCTGCTGATGACATGATCCTATACCTAGAAGACCTAATAATCTTGACCAGAAGACTCCTAGAATTTATAGCCAGCCACTTTCCTGAAATTGTTTATAAGTTCAACACTCATAAATCATTAACTTTCCTATACTCCAGCAACAAGTCCACTGAAGTAATCAGGAAGTCTATTCTATTCACAATTTCCTCAAACAGAATAAAATACTTGGCATCAATCTAACAAAGGATATTAAGGACCTCTACAATGAAAACTATCAAATATTTAAAAAAGAAATTGCAGAAGACCTGAGTAGATGAAAAAACATTCCAAATTCTCAGTTGGGCAGAATCAATAAAATCAAAGTGGCCATTCTACTGAAAGCCTTATACAGATTCAAAGAAATCCGTATGAATATACCAATGTCATTCTTCATGGATAAAGAAAAAGCTATTCTTACATTCATATGAAATAACAGAAGACCCAGAATAGCCAAAACATTACTAAGCAAGAAAGACGAAGCAGGAGGTGTCACAATTCC